>JAPTHN010000087.1:940422-1220334 GCA_026936325.1 Platynereis dumerilii | reverse complement strand
TGTGTTTCTAGTCTTGAATATGGGAAACTGATCTGTGAATCTATTATCTTTGACTGAGGTATACCGATTTTATACTTTTATTTAGCTTTCTCTTTGGATGTTTAGTCCATTCTGAGACTTAAAATACAAATTTGAGTTGAACATGCCTTCTCTTTTAGGTTATCTAAAATCCAAGGATAATGTTGATCGGATCCATATTGCTTAAAAACAACTTCCTAATAATCAAACCATCAACAAACTAACAATAGACAGATAAACAGATAGATAGTTAGATAGATAGATAGATAGATAGATAACTACATGTAATGGGATAGATAACTAGACAGACACCTTTTAAAAACTAAAAACAGAGATAGTTGCATTTTATTAATTTTCCATTTATTTAACTATTTCGTTAAGCGGAAAACAATGGTCATTTTAGACCTAACAGTAGTAACAGGGATCCATTGACATTTAAATTTTAATTAAAAGTCAGTTGCATGATTGATATTAAAAGAATAGGTTTCCCTGCCATTCCACCCAACAAACTTATTAAAAACGAAATTGCATTTCCCTATGATCTGATAACTATTATTGCATTGAATTAAATATTGTATATGCACATGAAGGTATATCATAAGCAATATTTAGTACAAATACAATGCTAATTTAAGTTTCACCTCCCTCCAATTG
Source organism: Platynereis dumerilii (assembly GCA_026936325.1). Taxonomy (NCBI): domain Eukaryota; kingdom Metazoa; phylum Annelida; class Polychaeta; order Phyllodocida; family Nereididae; genus Platynereis; species Platynereis dumerilii. The sequence goes on along the minus strand of JAPTHN010000087.1, from coordinate 1,219,662 downwards.
AATATACAAGTATTTATATATCAATATAGTTTGCAGATTGAATCTGAGATTCAAATTACACCTAATTAGCTCTGAATAGACCCAGAAAATAGCTAATTATCTCAGAATTATGCAAGCATTAATTGCTGTTAAATGCATGGTCCAGTGAACAGGTTTCAAAAGTGGATACAAATCTGCCATTCTGCCTTGGCATCTTCAACTGTGAACATCACTTGCAATTCTAGGGGAGTTTTACTTTACTTATTTTCAACAATTTACAAATTATTTTATTATTTCATTGACATGTAATAATATGTGAACTGATGAATTCATTGATTTCTTTCCAGATTGACAAGACAAATCCTGCAGATGGTGATTGATGAGTGAAAAGAATAGGGTTACTTCCTATCAATCTAGCTATCTAGCTGTCTATCTGGCTATCTATCAGGCTATCCTGCTATCTCTCTTTATATCCTTTAGTCCATCTATCTACCTTTTTACTTTCTTTCTATCCATCTGTCTATGTAACTAGCTGGCAGGCATAATTTTAGCTAGCCATAGGGCTATAGTTAGCTAGATAACTAGGTGGTAAGTTAGATAACTAGCTGCCTCTTTTTCTATTTTTTTTTTTCGGGTTGTCTATCTACCTTTCTACTTTCCTATCCATGGAAATTGGGCATGATACCTTTCTTTCTGTTACCTACCTAGTTAACTTTCCAACTATGTATCCTTGCATCTCTTCAGCAACTATCCAGCTATCCTGCTATCTGTCTTTCTATCTTTTGTCTATCTCTCTACCATTCATAGAATGTTAATCCAAATTATTAGGTTTATAATATATTATACTGTTATCGCACAGCACGGAGCGCAATATCAGTTTTTTTAGCACCAAGGTGTTTTAGAATCCATGGATGATATATAGGCCTACTTGATAATGGGTTTTGTTAAAATTGTTTTCCTAAAAATTTACAGCAAACCTGAGAACTCTAAACACAAAAAGATCTATCCCATAGATAGATAGATAGATGGACAGATAGATAGATAGATAGATAGATAGATATATAGATACATAGATAGATAGATAGATAGATAGATAGATAGATGGATAGATAGATAGATAGATAGATAGATAGATAGATAACTAGATGGATTACTAAATGGAAAACTAGATGGATAACTAGATGGATATCTAGACAGATAAATAGATCAATAACCAGATAGATAACTAGATAGATAGCTATATAGATAACTAGGCATAACTGGATAGATAACTCAACAACTATAGATAACTAGATAGATAACTAGAGAGGTCCAATTTACAAATTTTGTGGATCCATATGTAGCACAATATAATATAGGCAGGCCATAATTATGACTATATGTGGCATATTCTAAATTATAATCCAACATCTATGCATGCTGAGTTTCATTTTATTTTGCAAATTCTTTTAACTAAAATGCAATGCTAATTTAAGATTCAAATACACAGATATAAATATACAAGCATTTATTTTGCAATATATTTTGCTCATTGTATAGCAGAGTCCAATTACATCTAGAATAGTTAATTACCCCTTAATTACCCCCTTTAATTTATGCAAGAAACTCACTTTAACAACCTCCATGGCTGAATGCACATGCAAGAGAAGATTAGAATTTAGAAGTACTTATCCAGATTTTGTTCCAGCAACATCATTGTGAAGACACATAGGTGAGTTTTCCAATATTTTCAATCAGTTAAGAAACATGCATTACATTCTTTTGTTGGTAATAATTTTAAATATATTGAGAACGCACATTGTATAAATTTACTTTTTCTTCCAGAATTTTTCTGCTGCAGATACACAATCACTGGGAATTCTTGGCTACAGTCTAAAGCTATTAATACTATAATTGTGCTTATGCCAACCATCAAAGTCTATCTATCTATCTATCTATCTATCTATCTATCTATCTATCTATCTATCTATCTATCTATCTATCTATCTATCTATCTATCTATCTATCTATAGCAGAGGCCTCTGAATTATTGACATTTCATATTTGCATTATTTATTATGTAACTAGTGAAAAGCTGATAGCAAAAACTTTCTTTGCAGTGGAAGAACATGAAGAGGCCAGAACTCAGTGACACAAGACCTCAAGATGCAAAAAAAAAGAACAACAAAAAAACAAATCCAATGTATACCCCTGCATCCCAACACCCTGACCATAATAAAGACATTCCTCCTCCAATGTTGAAAGAACATTTCAATATAACCGTTGAAAAATGGTTTTGCCCACAACGTAATAAAAACGTTTCCCAAAAATGTTGAAAAAACATTTCCTTAAAACGTAAAAATAACGGTTTCCCCATCACGTAATGAAACAATTCTCCAAATACGTTAAATAACAGTTTTTTTCATAACGTAATATAACCATTCTCCATGAAATGTTATAGAAGCATGCATTAGGAAGCGTTCTATAAACATTTTTCAAATGCATCGAATAGATGTTCCCTACATCAGTGTATTAAAATGTCAAATAAACAGAAAATATATGATAAATTATAACCATGGGAAAAAACATAAATATAACGTTAAAAAAAGGGTTTTGGAAAACCGTTTAATCAAAACATGATTTTGCTGATTACTTGACGCAATCGAAAAACAGTTTTTGGAAACATCGGCATGACATAATTCTGACCGTTTGTGTAAAACGTTAAAATCATGTTTTTTGGACCATCCAATTTAACATAATTTAAACGTAATGAAAAAACGGTTTTTCAACGGATTTTCGACCGTTTATAAACGTAATTTAAACGTAATTGTGTTTGTTGGGTTATGAGATTTGACAAAAAAGGCTTTCAATTAAGTGGTGCCACATATACAATTATTGTGTCAGAAATTTCAGATTTCTGTTTTGTACATTTCAATTGTTACTCTAACATGGCAGGCCATCACTGTTTCCATGGCAACATTGTAAAGTCAGTAGCAGCGCCTCCAAGTGAGCATGTTTGCCAATTTCCTCAAAAACGCCACTTTTTTAATGAAAATAGGCAAGTTTGAAGCACTGGTACCTGGGTAATGGTAATATATATATATATGGCTATGTTATACATTGTGCCTGGACTGGTCACTCTTTAACAATGAATTGGTATTGTATTTTGAAATCTTGAAGTAATAGGGACTGTGTAGGAAGGGCCCAAGAAATCTATGACTGAAGCCAAGAAAATTGCACAAAATTTCACATTTTTAGAGCTTTTTAGGGGCTTATATCTTCTATGGAGGTATTAGCTGGTGGAAACAAAAGGTACACACTATGAAACTGACCTTTCCTATAAATGAATCAATAATAAAATTATGGCGGAACCATATATTTAGCTTAAAACGAAAGTGGTGCCATCTATGTTTTTGCATATTTTAAGATTTTACGAAAAAAGGCTTACAAAGAAGTCATGCCACATAGACAATTATTGTGTCAGAAATCTCAGATTTCTTTTTTGGTATATTTGATTTGTTATTCTAATATGGTAAGCCAGCATTGTTGCCATGGCAGCATTGATATGCCAGCAGCAGCGCCCCCAAGTGAGCATGTTGCCAATTTCCTCAAATAATGCCACTTTTTCATGAAAATAGGCAATTTCTTAGCCACTGGTACTTGGGAAATGGTAATATATGGCAAAATTATACATCGTGCCTGGACTGGTCACTCTTTAACTATGTATTGGTATTGTATTTTGAAAACTTGGATTAATGGGGTCTCTGTAAGAAAGGCCAAAGAAATCTATGTTTGAGGCAAGAAATCGCACAAAATATCACCTTTTTAGAGCTTTTTAGGAGCTCATATATCTTCTATGGAGGTATTAGCTGGTAGAAATAAAAGGTACAAATCTACGTTTGAGGCCAAGAAAATCGCACAAATATCACATTTATAGAGCCTTTTGGGCGCTCATATCTTCTATGGAGGTATAAGCTAGTGAAAACAAAGGTACACATTATGAAACTGACCTTTCCTCTAAATGAATCAATAATATAATCATGGAAGAACTATATATTGAGCTTACAAATGAAGGTGGCACCATCCATGTTGTTGCATGTTTTGAGATTTTACGAAAAAGGCTTTCAATGAAGTCATGCCACCTGTACAATTTTTGTTTAAGAAAACTCAAGATGCCGCTTTTCCATGAAAATAGGCAAGTTTGAAGCCACCGATACCTGATAAATGGTAATATATGGCTACATCTAGTATTGTGCCTGGACTGGTCACTCTTTAACAAATGTATTTGTGTTGTATTCTTAACTCTTGGATTAATGGGTTCTGTGATCAGAAGGGCCTAAGAAATCTGTGTTGAGGCTAAAATACTGGAATTAAATTTCACATTTTTAGGCCTCATATTTCTATGGAGGTGCAAGGAGAAATTAAGGGTACACATGATAAAACTAACCTTTCCTCTACATTGATCAAAAATGAAATCATGGTGGACCATAGTTTGAGCTAATGAAAAAAATGTGTCGCCACCTATGTTTTTACATATTTTGAGATCTTGCAATGAAGGCTTGCAATAAAGTGGTACTACATACACAATTACTGTGTCAGAAATCTCAGATTATTTTCTGGTACATGCACCATATCATTTGTTGCCCTAATATGGCAGTCTATCACTGTTGCTTGTCAATAGCATCCCCAAGACAAATTTCCTCAAAAATGCCATTTTTTCTTGAGAATGGCCCAATTTGAGACACTGGTTCTCACAGACAAATATAACTAGAAATTTAAATTTTTAGTGAAAACTGTTTCTTTCCAACAATATTTTCAATTTAATTTATGTTTAGACCTGTTACCCCACATCAATATGTTATATGCTCTTCTAATTTTAGATATTCTTAAAGTTGAATCTTACACTTCACACACAATTTCAAATAGATAAGGTTTTCATGAAATTTGGTAAAAGCATTCTTTATGAGGCCTGATTTCCACTTGGTAAGATTCCTGGTTTCTGAAAAGAATATTGTAGAAATCAACCAGCGCATCAAATTAAACATTTTCTCTGACTCTAATTAGTAGAAAAATTGATCATTTTCTAAACAAACCGACAATATGAGGGTTAAGGATATGAATCATAAGAGGTAAGGGTATGCTTGCGTCGGACAGCTCTTTCTTTTAACAAGACATTGGAGCTGCTGCAGTTTGAGAGCTTTTTATTAGAAAAAACCCATGTTAGAGCATAAGGTAGAAATGTTCGACTCAAGGAGTCTTATCCTTTCATGTAAAATGGCATTTTTGAGGAAATTGGCAAATATGGTCATATGGGGACACTGCTGCTGACTTAGCAATGCTGTCATGGCAATGTTGATGACCTGCCATATATATGTTAGGAAAAAAAAAGAAATGTACCAGAAAAAACTGAAGATCTCTGTCACAATAATTATATGTGGGGCACAACTTCACTGAAAGCCTTTTTTTGCAAAATCTCAAAATATGCAAAAACATAGATGGCGCCACCTTCGTTTTTAGGCTAAATATATGGTTCCACCATGATTTTATTATCGAATCATTAAGAAGAAAGGTCAGTTTCATAGTGTGTACCTTTTGTTTCCACCTGCTAATACCTCCATAGAAGATATCAGCCCCTAAAAAGCTCTAAAAATGTGAAATTTTGTGCAATTTTCTTGGCTTCAATCATAGATTTCTTGGGCCCTTCCTACACAGACCCCATTAATCCAAGATTTCAAAATACAATACCAATATATAGTTAAAGAGTGACCAGTCCAGGCACGATGTATAATTTAGCCGTATATTACCATTTCCAAAGTACCAGTGGCTTAGAAATTGCCTAATTTCATGATAAAGTGGTGTTTTTGAGGAAACAGGCAACATGCTCATTGGGGGCGCTGCTGCTAGCATACAATGCTGCAATGGCAACAATGCTGGCCTACCATATTAGAATAACAAATCAAATGTACCAAAGAAGAAAATTTCTGACACACTAATTGTATATGTGGAATGACTTCATTGTCAGCCTTTTTTGCAAAATCTTTAAAATATGCAAAGCATAGATGGCGCTACCTTCATTTGTAAGCTAAATATATGGTTCCACCATAATTTTATTATTAATTCATTTAGAGGAAAGGTCAGTTTCATAGTGTGTAACTTTTGTTTCCACCAGCTAATACCTCCATAGAAGATATGAGCCCTAAAAAGCTCTAAAAATGTGAAAAACATAGATTTCTCGGGCCCTTCCTACACAGTCCCTATTAATCCAAGATTTCAAAATACAATACTAATTCATAGTTAAAGAGTGACCAGTCCAGGCACAATGAATAATATAGCCATATATTACCATTACCCAGGTACAAGTGGCTTCAAACTTGCCTATTTCATGAAAAAGTGGCGTTTTTGAGGAAATTGGCAAACAAGATACCTTTTATAGGCCGTAATTACACAGGCCCCATTGACCCCAGATTTAAAAATACAGTGCCATTACTCAGTTCAAAAGTGACTATTCCAGACACAATGGGTAGTGCAGCGATATATTACCACTTTTCAGGCGGAAATATGAGCCAAAAATGCATAATTTTGACTTATCGTTTTTTGCAAATTTGCTGATTTGGTCCAAAATAATGAGGCAACCAATAATCTAACCGGACCAAAAAAATTTTTCTAACGTCTCCTGCCATAGTACTTCCATCCCACAAAAATATGAAACGATTCTGTGACGTACCACATTCCGGTCAAGGGTTGATTTTCCCAGATAATCGCTCTTAAGATATGTCTCATCAAGGCTATTATTGTCCTTGCAGGAAATTTGTACAGAAAATGATCAATTATAATTGTCCATAATAAGTAGCAAGCTGTAGTTCTTCATTCAAAGTTTAACCATTGGCTAGTTAAATTATAAACACTCAGGGAAATTTACTCAGGCAAGACTGTAAAGGATAACATATTTTCATAAACCATGGGCAAATCTGAAATCAACACAATTTGATTTGATCGCCTGTAATCAGTCACTTTTGAGACATTCCCATGGGAGGATTATTTTTTAAACAAAAGAACTGGCTTAGGGGACACAATTGGGCAGTCACAGAGTCTCAAAGAGCAGCCTCTTTGGTATTCCAATTACCATACTCAGCAACTTACTGATTGGTCTAGCACATGCCATTCTCAACAAATGTGATAAGGTCCTTTTTTAATAAGGTGATTATAAAGAAAACACCACATGATAATTAATGTTTTGAGTGACAAATGAAGACATATTTCGAATTTGTTTTGGGACAAGAAAAAATAAGGTATATTCACACTTAGGGTCTGCTATAACTATGATAACCAGTCCAACTTTCATAAAGGCACTTTTGGGGGAGGGGAGGTCATGAGTCTGTTGAAATTTGCCTGCTTAAAAATGCGCTTTTTTAAAAATGCCCATCGGCAGCAAGTTTTGCTTTGTTTTTAGCAGCCCCATCAAATTGACCGCGGAGCGCAAAAAAGGACTTAGTACCACTAAGTCCTTTTTTGAATTATTACATATTTCGAAAGTTCAATACCTTAGGATTAATACCTGTGAATATTAGAGCATAGTGGGTTCAATTAAAAGATATATTGCAGATCAAAGTACAGGATGACACTATTTGTGGAATAAAGTGGAATTTTCAAGTTTTTGTTGTCCTTTTTTGTCGCTGCCATTTGAAAATTTCACCCAACGCAAAAAGGAGCATAGTGCTGTTATGCACCTTTTGGCGATGAAATTTACTTAACAATGATTATAAAAATACTAGCACTAAGCTCCTTTTTGCACCAAAACAAGTCGGTGCAAAAAGGAGCTTAGTGCATCTATGCTCCATTTTGCCCATTGATAATGCTTCGTTTAATGCAAGAAGGAGCATTGGTCTTATTTCATAAAAAGTAATAATATTAGCATCATTGTTTTTGTATACATTTTTCCACTAAGCTCCTTTTTGCACCCAGCGGTCAGAATTAATGGAGAAGCCCCCTTCAGCCCCCCCCCCCCCACAAATAAATCCTGGAGCTGCCACTGGCCATCACAGCTTCTGGCACAATAGTCTCACCCAATTCAAGTTATATTTTCCAGACAGAAAGGTCATGAGCCATGCACTAGTATCTCAAATATTCCTAAAATGTTTGGATCAATAGTTTATGTGTTGCATCAAAAATCACATTGCACTGTTTAGCTTCACCAGGGACACGCAAACTGAGGACTACAAAAGGTGTAATAAAAAATATAGAAACATCCAATAGCCTTTTTTCTGGATTCATAAGATGCTCAACCAATCAGGGAACAGTAATGCACTGCAAGTGTGATTCTAGATTAATTTCTTTTCCTGTATTTGGAAGTTGTATGTAAAAATTTTACATGCAGTGTCCAGACGGGACACCAAAAATTTCCCTAACTGCAATCATTTATCACTCATTATTTCAAGACCAGTGACCAATGGATCCAATTACCTATTCACATGCCTTTCATATGATCCATAATTCTGGCAAAAAATACATCAAGGGGCTGAGTTCTGACCTCAAAATGTACATTGCCACAAACTGACATTTTACCATCTCACAACACTGGACCCATATGTATCACTTTATTTCAGAAATTGGAGCCAATTGGCATCAGAATAATGAAGATGGTAGAAAAAAACCAAATGGTCCAGCCTGAGCCTTCACCCAATACATCGGAGAAAGGGTGCCAAATCAGCAGCAGCGATATGGAGATGTACCAACAAAACGACCAAACAGTCCAGCCTTTACCCAATAAAGCAGAGAAATTTCAGGACCAAGGAACCCGGCTGCCAGAGCGCTCATGGTGCAGACAATGTCTATGGTTCTGCACTTTTACCATCGCTATGATTTTCATAGTGTTTTGGTTTGCTTGTACCGATACACTGACCAACAAGAGAAATGTCATGTTTTAAACATAATGTAAATTTCTGGAATATAGACGTTACCTCCATAAAACTGACTTAAGAATTTGTATGATTATCCAGAGAGTTAATAATTTCTTTTTTTTGGAAAATCTGCCCTACTTTGACAAAAGGGATTGGATGACAAAAGGCATTAACTTCTTTACATATCTATATAACATTTTCTTGGCCATCATATACATATTTGTTGTTGTCAGATTTTAGAAAGGCGTTAATTTTACAAAAAATACTTTGACAAAAGGCATTATCTGATGGTGAAAGGCGCTATCAGATGGAGAAAGGCATTATCTGACCACTATCAGATGACAAAAGGCATTAACTCAGCATTTACTTTGACAAAAGGCATTATATTCAGTATTTTTATTTCTTGCTATCAATCCAATTATAGGCCATGAATTTGTCAATCTTGTATGCTATTCAAAAGTAATTTATAAAAAGTCAAACAATATTTTTACCATTTTGGCATCATTCATACATTATATCTTGTCATAATAGAATTTAATGCCTTTTGTCGTCCCTGCCTCTAATTCTAATAACAAAAAGCATTAACTTCAAGTAAATGCATAAATTCATCAATAAACAACAACATAAATATTTCAGGATATTTTCCGATAAACCTGCATAAATTTGGTACTAAAACAGGACAACTAGATGTTTAATACTCTTTATAGGGTCATTCATTGAAATTATTGCAGCGTTTTTGGGCTCTCCTTAAAAGTGGCCATTTTGGAGATATTGCCTTTTGTCAAAGTAGGGCAGAACTGTCTTATGCACAAACAAATTGCTTGAAAAACATGTTAACTTGAGGCCTGTGTCTGTTAGTGGTGTGAAGGAAGAAAAACAACCTTGAAAGATCAGAGCATTCACATTTACTGAAGAAAGACCATGCCAAAGCAGCAGGCATGGATTATCAATTTGGCTATGGCCTATAGGGCCTCATATTGAGTGAAAAAAAAATTGATTTGCCTAAATTTGTACAGAGTCAAAAATATATTGCGACAAATCAAGAGGAAAATTGCCCATTGCAAATTAAGGGGCCTCAATTTATAATCATAAAAAAGAATGTAATGCACAGTGTCACATATGAAGCTGGAACATACATTTCTGAAATAGTTTTAGAAATTTAAGTAACAACTAGAAATTTCTGTAATTGCAGTGTGAAAATTAGTAACATTTTCTGAGAAATTTATGCCGTAAAATTTTAGAATTTACAATTAATGTAAAAATTTTGTCAATTATTATAAATATTTCCACAACTTTTGCAGACATTTATATGATTTTTTTAGAAATAGTTGTGCAATAATCTGTTGAAAATGTTGATTTGCGTGGAAGAAATTCACAATTTCCCGTTTTTCTCGAATGTTTGTACATTTTATGGCTATTTTAGCAAAATTTTCACAATTGTTTCAGATACATATATGATTAATTGTTAATATTTCTAAGCTCATTACAGATATTTTCATGATTATTGTAATAAAGTACAATGTTTGGCCCACATTTTTGTAATTTCAATTGATAATGTAGTTGATGATGGAGTTGCTGCATAATTAAACCAGGAAAATTATTATTGAATCAAGTACGAGCCTGAACAGGGTCAACTGCTGTATAGGCAGAGACTGAGTTCCTTCTCGTTGGCTGCTATTTATGTAATTTTGTATTTAGACTTATGATTAAGCAAAAAGCTATCCATTCATTGGCTTTTATGCGGGCTTCCAAAAGTTCTGACAATTTTTTTTGGGCAAACCTTTCTATTTGAATTAGCTGAATGAAATTTTCACAGCAATAATTTCAGGTAGGGGAGACCGGGGCTGGTTGTCACAGGGGCAGGTTGTCCCACTTTTTATTGCACAAAACTATGGAGTCATACAGCTCAACCAATCATTGTTTACTGCTTTCATAACCCCCCTGGAGTCTTTCTGAAAAATCTTGACCCCTGAAAGGGAGTCTGGTAGGCACACGGTCTGTTAAAAATTCCTGCCACAAAAAGTAATTTTTTACCTTCAACTTGCATGCAATGCTAGTCTTTATCAAATAGTTGTTGAAAAAGGTACAGTTAATAAACTTACCATGTAGACATTTCTTTAAGTCATGAATAGTGAAAAAATAGTGAAATTTTGATAACAACGGCCTTGGTCACCCGCTTTTGGAATTTTCATCAATCGGGGCAGGTTGTCACAAAAAGGCGGGGCAGGTTGTCACACATTTTGGAGCTGGCTGTTACCTATTAGGAGCAGGCTTTTAAACCAAAAAACTAACACAAATATAAATGTGTGCTTTATATATGCTATTGATGAATGAAGATGTATGCAGATATTGCATTGTGTTTAAATAAACGATTTCAAATTTAAATATAGAATTTGCAAAAAAATCGTAAAAATCCTCCTCCTGATCAGAATGCTTTCCTGCTGATTGGTAAGCCTTCATTATTAGCACCCTCGTACACAGTAGCGTGTTTGTTAAGGTCTTCACTTGGCAAGCAAATGATTCTCATATGTCCAAAATAACTTTTCTTGGTCAAGATCTGCACTACAGAGTTCCACTTCCTGCATTCGAGCTCTTAACTAAAAGTGTGACAACCTGCTATGAGAGTGTGACAACCTGCCCCGAAAGTGTGACAACCTGCCCGAATTCTGAATTTTTAAAAATGTCCAGTAGGACATCAAGATTTTGAATGATATAGGTATATATTCACCAGATAGGTTTAAGTCGCTCCCCTTTAGCCGTTCATATAGAATGGCAGTGCTCCTGCATGCTTTAAATAGAAATAGTAGCATGTTTAAGTTTTACACACTGTGACAACCTGCCCTGTGACAACCAGCCCCGGTCTCCCCTATTTTACTATCAAAACTGTTACAAGTGTTTTAAAAAGTTACTTTTCTGTCACCATGGATACGAGAGGTCAGTGCGCAAAGCGCAGCTCATTTCTTAAACAAAATGAAACAATTTAGTTTTGTTTATAGTGAGTGAATTCACAGCAATGAAACAAATGATTGCAAGAAAATGCATCTCTTGATTGGCTAGCAGTGTTTTGAGATATCCTCCATTACATTATTAACATTTATTTATATTTAAACCTGATCAGGTGAGGCAATTGCAGAAGACTTTCTCTGTCACTTGCCCTACAGCCAGGGGCGGACTGGCAGCATTTCGGGCCTGTGTCAAAATAAGTCTAAGGACCCAAAATCCCTACAAATAGCGATATTTCTTGTTAAAAGGAAAACAAAATGCTACTGGCCTAATTTGGCAAATTGTTACAATTAGAGCGCTGTCCTTTTTCAGTTAGTGTGCTTGCAACACACTTGGGGACCTTATATAGCAATCTTCAGTCTTTTTCTTGAAATTTTAATTTTTTGGTATCATGCATGGGCCCCCCTAAGTGGATTGGCCCGTGGCAGCTGCCAATTTGCCACATAGGCCAGTCCGCCCTGCCCAAAGCTCTTGAGATGGTTCGGCTGAAACAATCTACTGCCAAGAGGCAGTGCTCAAGAACATTGGGATCCTAACCCAACCTCATCTGCCTTTAATATTTAGTAAATTTACGAGATTTGGCCTTCTGTGACTTTTTGTGATACTAAGAAATATATATGTACCAGTTCATTAATTAAAGGGGTCACACCCATAATGAGAAATGAGGCTTTAGCCAAATGCAGTGAAATCCACACTTTAGGAACAGCTCAGTTATGAATACCTTGGTGATTGCTTCAGCAGAGTGGTTAAACTTATTCATATTGACTTTAAAATATGTCATAAAACAATGGTGAGGAACTGTCAAGCTGCCAATAAATGTTTTTCATGATCACCAATTGCATATACAGTAAATCCCATGATTATTTACAACACAAGACACTTGGATTTGGGTAAGAAAATTGAGCTGGGCTGGGTGCATTGACCTTTTGTTTCCATGGCAACAGAAAAATAATTTAAATTCTTACAACAGGTACCAATTTTTTAAAATAGATAGTGATATTCCTGAAATTAATTCTGTGAAAATTTCATAGGGACAGGTTAAATAGAAAGGTCTGCCAAAAAAATTGAACTTTCGGGACGCCCCTTGTAAGATAATTGTGCATTTGGGTGACATTGCTAAGCAAACAACCAGAAATTGGGAATCACCAGGAAAATTATGTGGTGATTGGAGGTTAGGGTGCATCAAATGCCCCATGATTTTTTTAAGTGATCGATCAATTTACTCTAGATCAGAGATGCAAATTTTTTTACTATGGGAATAAACATTTTCTGCAAAATTTCATTGACATGTAAGAAGGCCTAGGGGTGCTACCACAGCTTTGAAAATCTATATTACAAAATATGCCGAAAATGGACATTATCTCAGCAACTGATAGAGCTAGAGACCTAATCTTGGAACCAAAATTTCCACAGTACCCAAGTTTATATTCAACGTCCATACATATATATGACCTAAATAGATTATTTTTCAAGATATTGTAAAAAAACCCTTATTTTTGTAAAAAAATAAGCAAAAAATATATACCAAGACATGACAGAAATAATTTTTGTCCTGAGAAAAATGCTATCCAAGTAATACAAGCCAAGTACTTCTTCCTTGAAGCATTATGCATGTAGTGCCTTGCATGTATACATTATACAAATGTTGCCTTTGTAAAGCTTCCACTTCCTTGCCAACTGTAAATATCAGCATTGCCATAACAAATTCTGGTTCTGGTAACTAGTGGAATGAACCAACATGGTCAATCTGACGCTGACCAATAGAATTTCTGATTATCAAAGAATCGCTGTTCAGAGAATGATGCACACACTGTAAAAATAGCTGTCATCACTTTTTGCTGTTAAATGGATGCAACTGGTTTTACACTGAGCATACTTTACCATTCATCCAGCTTTTAGTTTTACTTTGTAAGGATGTGGCATGCTGTGACAATGGATACCGCTGTAACTAGAGTACTGTTTGAGGAACATAGCAAAGGAACTTGAAGACTATTTTTTAAATTTTGAGTCAGTCCTCATGTTGAGGGCGCAGGAAGAGATGAAAGTATAAACTGAGAAACATACTTCAGCAACAACCTGATGAGCAAGCTAAACCTGAACCATAGCATTAAGATGAACAAAGACAGTATTATTGGTATTGGATAATTATTAATTTATATATAGTATACTGCAAGTCTCTAATATATCACTGTAAGACCTACATCCTTGGGTTGATTATGTCAGTTTAAAAATGCAACTAAAGGAAAGGCATGCAATTCATTGATTAAGTATTACTTCAGTTGAAGTGGTCTGAACAGCAATACAATGTGTTGTATTGCTGTTCAGACCACATCAACTGAGTGACTTTCTTGTGAATATAGATGTAGGGGGGGATGATAAAGTGGCTTTTTCGCTGGGCCCATGCGGCGACGCCTTCAAATCAATCTTCATTGTTTTAAAAGTCCATTCATACTGAAATTTCTGGATTTCGGACCTGCTTCTAGCTGCTACTGGCACTTTTTATGACAGGAAAAGTGACATTTTTGTGAAATTTCGCCTATTTGCGATATTTGTTTATTTTAACATTTTTGATGATAGGAAGTTAAAAATAACACCATTAAACAGAGTGTAAAGAGAGCTTTCATTTGCATACCAACACTTATAGTCCGTGACAAATACAAAGATCAGATAAATATTCTTTTAAATTATATGACTAGGAAGTTATCAAAGACATAGTGTGAAAATAATGGCTTAAATTATGACTAGTCATTTTTAGGAAATCAATGACACTGTGGTCTGTAGAATCATGTTAAATAAACCGTTAGCTTGAAAATGCAGTATCCCCAGTCACATGAATGTTTTACTGATTTGCCAATCAGCAAGGGTCCAACTGAAATAATCGAGCTAAATCAGGATAAGATATGGTAAACATTGTACTTAAATGAATATCTGTTACTTTGGAATACTGTGCACTTAAATATTTTTAATTGGTAAATAATGAATTACAAAAGTACTGCAAATAAATGACTAAACCCTTAAGTTAAATTTCTCTCGTAGCCTGCATGCATGGCGAGGTGGCAGTTCTGATAACTGTGTGTACATTTATGTTAAGTTCTATTAGTTTGCGCTTTGAGAAGTAAAAGAAAATCACAAAGTGTACTGACATTGACCAATTGGCTTTGGAATTTTAGAGGATCAGCTTCATAATAGCATCACATATACTAGAACAAACTGCAAATTTGCAGCAAAATCATAAGTTATGGCACAGAAAATTTGGATTGTACATGAGTAGGATGAACCCGTAGATTCAGAAGTAGAAGTGTGACACAATAATTAAATAAAAATCATAACTTTCAATATTGAAAATTAATCCATGCCATTTGGAAATGTTATTTATTCCAAGAAGTGCCCAAATCCTTACGTTACCAAAAAAAAAAAAAGGATTTGAACAACTCAATTATTGTCTGGTTGGAACAATCCAAAGATCAGACATATTATATTGTACAAAGTTCTATTGTTTGATATCAGATAATCCTTTTTTTTCACTGTGTAAATAGGCCAACTGGACTGGTATAATGTAACATTAACAAATGTATGTTATAGGTGTGAGATATGGCAAGTGAAGGTCTGCCACAATACTTTTGTAACTATTTCCCAAATGGTAATCACAATCATAATATTAAGACTTGTATATGTAGAAGTGAACAAAACCATCAGAATCATTGATTTATAGATTCTGAAAATTTTTTTTTGGGAGGGGGATAGTAAATGTCAGCAGTAATGGTGACACTATTTGGCCTATAATGTTGAAAATAATTTAACTCTGACATATCTAATGACAGATTATTCAAGCCAGAGCAAAATCAACCAGCACTACATCCATTCCCAGACCTAATACTTGCCACTGTGAAACCCATGTAGTGGTTTACAATGAATTCCATGAATATTGGCAAAGCATTCATTGTGGCTTTTATTGATTTGCAGTATGATTAGTCTTAACAAAATTATTTCATTTTATATGCATCTACCATTCAGAGCCAAGCAATTCTGGGGGGACCTCCAAGTGATTGACTGCTTATTTAACTCATGCTTACGGAATATAATTCTACATTCTGTTTATGAAAGCACAGCAAAGAAGTGGCAGAGACACTGCCCTTTCCACACAACCTCTGAAAGAGCCATCACCAATGTCTTGTCCCTTCTTTACCTTTACTTCAAGCAGTCAGTATTGGCAATCCCCGAATGTGCAGTTAGCTGAACTAGCTGATGCAAGGGAATGATTCAGAAGTGATGATACTGACTTGCAACTCAATATCCAGAGTATTTTTCTATTTCTTGATGAAGTCATACATATTTTCCAGATCCAGGTTCACATGATTATCAGTTTAAATTCTTGTCATTCTAAGACTCAAAAACATATGATGTTTTGTAATTTTCTTGGAACTCCTTTGAAAATAGACCATAAATGGCCATATCTCAAGAACCAGTGCACCTAGAAAGAAATATACACCAAAATGTTCAGAATGCCCCATTTCCTATTCAATGTCAATACATTTATATGACTTAAAATCAATATTTTTCAAGTTCTGATGGAAAATACTATTTTTCGACATTTAAGAAGATGCGATATCACATTTTGGCCAGCAGCAGGCTGAATAAGCCATGAAATTCAATTTGGTAAAAAGTTTCTTGATTCTGGAGGCAATGAGCAACTTTTAAAGGCGTCCCCGCAAATTTTCAGGATTATCATCCCCCCCTAATAGATGTCATATAGGAAAGTTCTGCTTCTTATGTGATACGCCTATCCAGACAAATTGTACCTTTGTCATACTGGACACCACGTTACCAGCCAGGTACACTGTAAAATTTGAAAACTGTGTTGAAGCAATAATTTGAGCTGTCTGAGAATGTTGATGATTTTCAAGCTATTAGCTCAATGCTGTAAGTTGTCCAAACGAATCATAACATTAAGCTGTGAAAACATGAAAGCTTCAGTTGTTGCAGATAGCTTGACATCTCAGTCATGCCAAATATAGCGCATCTATAACAAGCACTTCTCATAAGACTGCATTTATTTTTAAATAATTATTTACTTACAAGAAAAAAGAAAATTTATATTACACTATCCCAGAGAAAAAATGAGTAGCACACCACTTTAGCTGGTTACTTTTTTATTTTTATCTCTCTTGTAGGAGTAATTAGATGCATGCTTTCACACGTCAACCAACATTTCCAAGTCAGAGTGAGTTCAAATATAGGCTTCTAGCACTGTATACCAACTGAGATGAGCCACAGGCCATTGGGATTTATTCACAAGAAATTAATTTTTAAATCTCCTTGTGATGCAATGGTCTTTGTTGAATGCATCTTGGGCCTGTCCATGGTGTGCTAAAATGAAGCATACTGGATCAGGTGGATCCCTTTGAGAGATCAAACAATATTTTGGGATTACAGCCCATATTCATAAATAACTTTATAAGACAAATCAAAAACAACTAAAAATAAGTCAACACAGCTCAAAATTTTGAGTTGTGTCAGCTTGGATCAATAAGTCAACAAAACTCAATATTTTGAGCTGTAATTCAACACAGCTCATTGTTTTGAGTTTTCTCAGCTTGAATACCTTAGTCAACATAGCTTAGTATTTTGACCTATCTCAGCTCGGTATTTTGAGTTATCTCAGCTTAAAACATTAATCTATGTTAGCTCAATCAACTTGTGCAACCATCTCACTCAGTCAATTGAGCTGAATCAGTGCCTCCGATTTTACAGTGTAACAACTTTCAGGATACTCAAACAGTTTCATTCTCAGTAACAACGGAAAAGCAAAATAGATAAATTATTGATCAGTCTTTGGTGCAGGGCAGCAGGCATATAATATAATAATTTATTATCTTAATTTGAACAGATTTTTTGAAGTTAATACCTACATCGTACTCAATCATAACATGCAAAATGTCACACATTGTATGGAAAAAATGATTTCCCAGCACACTTGAAGTTGACAGGAGAAAGGCATTGTTAGAGTTTTGTAAAAAAAAAATCATTATTGTCAAATAAACATAAGACATTTGGTGTCACTCGACTGAGAGGATATTCTTAATTTAACATACTTAGGAGCAACATGACTGGTATCCAAGAATGAAACTTCAACCCTTTATCTGTGACTTAATTCCACATCGTCACTTAAGAGTCGGAACTTCTTTCAATAAAATTCTTCCTATATGCGCATGAAGGTGTCGCAATGTCTTCACTACAACAAATTAACACTTGCTCTTCAGCAAAGTGATTCAGTTTTCTAATTACAAAATATGTCTCAATACATGTACTCACTTTCTGCTTCTATTAATCACACATCTTCTGTTATCTGAATTGAAAATTTTTAAACTGCATGTTTCCAGTTCTGCTTCAATTTCCTGTCATTTAAGAGTCATTGTCAGAGAAAACTGCAGATTTGGTGGCGCGGGGTGGTCAGCGGATCTTTATGAAATTCGGTGGACTGAATGCTTATATTGAAAAACTAAATTACCCCAAAGGATTTTTTTCCAGATGCATTTCCCTCTGAGCTGGAGCTATTTAAATAAATTGAGCAAATGACGGCCAAGTGACAAAATTCAACTTTTCGGGATCCTGAAATTTAGACATCTCCGCTCTTCAAGTTTTCGCAAAGTATCTAAGTTATGGCATTACCGGGGCAAGACTAATACTTGGAGATACGTCAGTACAAATTTCACCTCATTTGGATTTTTGCTAAAGTTGCAGTGGACGCTGATACAGGGTCCTTTTCTCAAAATTGCCAATTTGCTGCATGCTCGGAAATTGGCAAAATATAACTGGATATGGCTAACTTGAGCATCCGTCCCTGGGTAATCTGGTATAACTGTGGTGAAATATTGGCACTGTCAACCAATTTGCAAAAATAAAACCGTGGTGCACTCTGTAAATTTTTTTTTACACCATCTTGAAAATGGGGTGTTTCCGAATTTTCCAAAAAACATGAAATTTCAACACTTTGTCCGTTTCTGCTGTCCATTTTTTCTCAAAGTACATAATCTACATCATTCTTATTTTGCACATAGCATAATGTATGCTTTGGGATACCCTAACAAACAATTCAGCTTATTTGATATTTTAGTTAAAGCTGCAGCAGCCACTGAGCAGTTGTTATTTCTCAAAATTGCCTAATTGTCAAATGTTCGCAAATTGGCAAAATATAGCTGCATATAGCTAACTTGAGCATCCTTTCATGGATAATCTAGAATGACTGTGTTGATATATAGGACGTATCAACCAATTTCCAAAAATAAAACAGTGGTGCACTGTGTAAACTTTTTATTCACATCATCTTGAATATTGGGTGTTTCCGCATTTTCAAAAAAAACCATTAAATTTCAATATTTGACCATTTCAGTGAAAATATAACTGCATACAGCTAACTTGAGCGTCCATTCATGGGTTATCTAGTGTAACTGTGTTGAAATATAGGATGTATCAACTAATTTAAAAAAATAAAACAGTGGTGCATTGTGTAAACTTTTTAATCAAACAATCTCGAGTACTGGGCGTTTCCGAATTTTCAAAAAAACATTAAATTTCAATATCGGCCATTTCAGTGAAATATAACTGCATATAGCTGACTTGAGCATCCCTTCATGGGTATTCTAGTATAACTATGTTGAAATATAGGATGTATCAACTAATTTCCAAAAATAAAACAGTGGTGCACTGCGTAAACTTTTTATTCATACCATCTTGAATATTGGGTGTTTCCGCATTTTGAAAAAAAAACATTAAATTTCAATATTTGGCCATTTCAGTGAAATATAACAGCATATAGCTGACTTGAGCATCCCTTCATGGGTAATCTAGTATATATATGTTGAAATATAGGATGTATCAACTAATTTCCAAAAATAAAACAGTGGTGCACTGTGTAAACTTGTTATTCGTACCATATTGAATATTGGGTGTTTCCGCATTTTCAAAAAAACATTAAATTTCAATATTTGGTCATTTCAGTGAAATATAACTGCATACAGCTATATTGAGCATCCATTAATAGGTCATCTAGCAACTGTGTTGAAATAAAAGATGCATCACCCAATTTCCAAAAATGAATCAATGGTGCACTCCGTAAATTTTGTGTGCACAACGCCTTGAAATAGTGTGTTTCCGCATTTTTTAAAAAAAGCACAATATGTTGCCAAAATTCTTTCTATACGTTTTTGTTGTTCATTTTTTTCAAAGGAACTAGACCATTGGTTGTGTGTTTTCAAAATTTCAAGACTTACATTTATTGTGATATCCTTGTATAAATTTCAATTCATGCATGTTCTTTATCTGTAGCACGTACTGAATATAGACAGCTGAAGTGCCAGTTAAATGTCATGGCTACGTGTAACCGCATTAAAGCAGAATTGAACACATTCACTGGGTAATCGAGGGAATCTGTGTTGAATTATAGATATAGATAAAGACATATATTTTAAATATATGAAGACATATCAACAATTTTGAAATTGGATACTGTAGTGCACTCACTACACAGAATTTTGAAAAGGGGTTGGTCGCAGATTTTTTAACATCACATAAAATGTTTTTGCCCTTTTAATTTTCTGGCATTCCTCAGTTTCAGGTCAAAAACGTTTCTTTCCAATTAACTTGGAGACACCTTTGAACATAACCAAGTACAAAATCAGGGAATGCTGAAAAGAGAGAGAGAAATATGTTTTGATAAATTGCTGTGTATTTACCAAAACCGACTGAAAATCATCATTTGTTAATATATATGATTGTGTGTACGACCAATATTTACTGCAATTTCAACAAGTATGAGTTGCTTGTAGCACTTGCTACGTAGTTGCTAAGCTTCCTGTAATTGGCTGATGGTCAGTTAAGGACCAATCAGATTAAGTTATAATGCTACGTAGCAAGTGGTCTTGCAACTCATACTAATGGAAATTGCAGTAAGATCCGTTATTGTGCTCGCACTGGAAAATTTCCAGTTGCAAGATTCGTTGTTGAGGATGCAAAAATATTAAATTTCACAAATTAATTTGTATATATATATGTATATATGTTTATGATCTATATTTAAAATTCATCCATGTGCTGGCACTGGGAAATTTCCACACGGTGGCACGAGTGACCTCAACCAAACTGACAGTGAGGCTCTGTAGCATCGCCAAAGCAACCCTTTTATTCTCAACCCATCTCCTTCAGTAACCTTTTTAAGAAAAGGTGATTGCTAACAATAGGGTACCTAAGTAAAACGTGTTGAGTTCTTATAGAGTCAAGTATGGTAAATCCTCACAGGACAGGTTTACCAGCAGGGTTGACAGATTTCGATGCCTTAACCTTCAATTTTTGTTGTCATGTTTTCCGTCAAACTGTACGTATGATTGGTTTCCTTTTTGGCATGAAATGATGGAAGGAATGTGCCCTTTCCAATGGACTTAATAATATTTTTGTACCTATTCCAATTTTCCAGATGCTGTTTTCGCATGGAAATAGTTGTCCTACAGGGCCAAAACCTATATCAAAATGTAGGAAATTGAATTTACAACATCATTGCACTGGACCTAATTAAAAGTTGCTGCACCCTAAATTTATGGTGCTGCTATGGTAGTACTACCTGCATTATATTTTTTTTCACCGACGTTTTAGTAGAAATAGGATTGAATGGAAATTCAACACTACTCCGCTGATACCTTGCCACCAATGCCTCAGAATGGCATTTCATTTACTTAGAAATAGTTATACTTTGTCTTATTTTTACACCTGAGTGCTTTCATGTAGAGCTTTGCAAATATATAGAGCTTGTCTTGGATTCAGAAATTCAGCTTTAACCAAAACATGATAAATGATGCGTTTATGTATTTTCACTCATTTTCCCGACTTTTGCTCACAAAAATCTCTCTCAAATTGGATTTATACTCAAAAAATTATGCCATGTTAAGATAAAATATCCAGAATATTGTTTTCAACAACTTCTGAAACTTTGAAAATGGTCAGATAATTGAGAGCTGAATTATTAACCTAAAGTCAGACACCATTTTGCAATAGTTACCGTCACGTTCTCTGCCCGGCAGGATGACGTCATGTTTCAGCAGCATTTGAAAAATGTGATGCAGGGCCAACTTTGAGGGTTCTTTAAGACCATTTATATTCCAACAATTGGCTCCCATATACCCTCATTGTAAAGGCCATGTTTTCTAGTATTTTCTAGGACTATAGACTTTCATTTCTAATCATGTTCCTTGTATTGGTATTTTGTTAAAGTTATGGTATTTTTGCATTTCATGAAAACAAGGTTTACTTATTCACATCTCACACCTTAGTTTATGAATTGCACCACGATTTTATTTTTGCTATTTGATGTACTAAAGTAACACTATTCACCAGTATATCCACTTTTTTATGAGAAGGATGCTCAAGCCAGTAATATTGAATCAAAAGTGAGTTATTTTCGTTTTTTATCACAAAATTAAAAAAACGGGATTTTAGCATATTTCAAAGTGGAATAAAATGAAACTCACAACAGATATAGCAAAAATAAAAAGCTATATGTAAAGTACAACTCCTAAATGTAATTTACCCAAAAGGTCAAACTTCTATGTTTTATAGCTTGACTGCTGGGAATTTTCAAACATTACCTCAAATTCAAAGCTGAAAATTGCAAATCGGCCAGAATCGGTCCAAATCGTCAATCTGGGTTGCCATGGCAACCAGGCGATATATTAAGAAAACGACCGTACCATGGAATTTAGTTACCTATAGGGGTAAAATGAGCAAGTATCGCGGAATTTGGTCGGCCACCCCGTGCCACTTTTTCTCAAAATGTGCAGTTTTCTCTGACAATGACTCTTAAAGACCAGGATCATTCATGATTTGTCAGTGAGGACCGATTTCATTCACAATTCTATGGCAAAATAGGAATAGCCAATTAATGGCTTATGCCATATCAAGACCTAATGACCATTATGGCATGGGCTTTGACTAATTTGAAGTTTCAAAGGTTTGAGGCTTATAAGCATTAGCTACCATGAAGATTAGGCGTTAAAAAAATTGTGATTTTTTTTTTTTTGTAGTTTGTGTAGTAAAAGATTTAAGAGACATATATTGGAAATACTTATTTGTACAGCAGCTCATGTGTCAGTAACACTCCTCCTAAAAAAAAAATACACCCATAGTTTAATTAAGACATGCAATTGTTCATCTGTTATAGTCCATGAGCCAGACCCCAGATTTTCACAGATTGGTACCACCTGGGGTGGCAAAATCTAACAGTGTTTTTCTGAAAGACAAATGACTATAGACTATAAAAAATTTGAAGCCCAAGATTGGCGCAGCAGCTTAGTGGTAGTAATCAGCCCTTAAATATGGGAATCTGTGTCGGATTTGAGCACATCAATTATGGGGTGGGGGAATCTAAAAATGCTATATCTCCTGAATCAATGGACCAATTTCAAGAAATAACTTCTCAAAACGTCTGGAATTTTCAGTTTCATAAATATAGGTCAATATATCACCCATATGCAAATCAAGTAGGTCATCAGAGGTGAAAAGGTCACAAAAATTGACTCTTGCTTAAATCTGAACCATTGTCCAAATTAACAACACAGCTGCCAACCAAATGAGACTTTGAAGGTCATGGAGGGCTTAGATTATAGATAACAGTGTGAAAGTCCATTTTAAGCCAACAAATGGATAATTCATGCATTTGTCAGCAGCGGCACATAATGAAATATGGTACATATTTGAAAATGACCGTTTTATGGGTGGAGGAAACTAAAATTGCTGTATCTCCTGAACCAATGGTCCTATCCCCACAAGTTACCCCTCAATATGTCCTGCCATGTAAGTTCTCCACATGTAGGTCATAATATGACCAACATGCAAATTAATTAAGTCATCAGAGGTCAAAAGGTCACAAAAATTGACCGTTGCTTAAAATCTGTACCTCATCCAAAACCAAACTCCTTAGCTGCCAAACCAATGGGACTTATTAAGTCATTTAGGGGTCAGAGCATACAGTTGCTCTCGAAAGTAAGTACACCCCTGCAGGATTATTGCATTTGGCTTATTGATGAATATCAGATCATGATTATTATCTCATTTTTGCAATAAAGTGTATCTCTTTGAAGTCTTACATAATATGTAATTTGGATTTCTTGAAATATCAAGGTCATTCTGACCTTTGACCTCAAATGAAAAAATGACCCATTGCAAAAGTAAGTACACCCTCACAGTAGTTAGCCTTCTTATTGCTTTATACCCTCTGTTTTGATCAATCAGCTTTTGCCTTGCAACCCTAAAATGTTTGTTGCTCCGCCTGGTTGATATTGGCACCTTTATTTTAATTTCCATCCTGCTTAGCAGTACTTACAATTGATTATCCTCAAATTTGTCTAATCGAGTCATTATGGTATGAGTGATGGGTCAGTCGCCATGCCAGAACTGTCTAAACGGCTGAGAAATACTATTATTTACACCTACAATGATGAATTTGTATATATAAGAATATTTCTGTAAAACTTGGGGTTCACACATCGACTGTCAGGAAGTTTTATTCAAATGAAAAGAGCAAAAATACACAAACTTATCAAGCACGATTGGAATACCAGCAAAGATGTCTTGCAGAACATCCAAGAAATTAATACAGGAAGCAGAAAAATACCCTAAGGTTACATCCACAAAATTACAAGAGCAACTGACAATGTCAGGATTACATGTCTACAAGTTAACTATGTGGAGGCATTTGAAGGAAGAAGGCCTCACTGAAAGAATGCAGAGAAACAAGCCCATGCTGAAGAAAGACCGCAAGGAATCGGTTGTAAACTTTGCCAAGAAGCATTTTTATACACCAGAAGACTTTTTGGCTAATATTCTTTGGACAGATGATGCTAAAATTGAATTCTAAGGTCACATGGTCAACAGATACATTTGCTGCAATGGGAACACAGCTTTCCACGAGGAGAACCTGGTGCCAATAGTGAAGCATGAAGGTGGGAATATCATGAAGTGTGGGTTTTTTGCCTCATCAGAAACTGGAAAAATGGTTCATGTGGAAGGAATCATGAATTCAAAGCTCTAATATGAAATCATAGGAGATAATGTTGCCCAATTGATAGTACATCTTGATTTACGTGCTCTTGGGTGTTCCAGCAGGACAACAATCATAAACACACAAGTGTGCAACAAAATCTTAAATAACTTAAAAACAAATACAAGCTTTTGCAATGATCTAGCCAAATCCCAGATGAGAGATCCCATCGAGATGTTGCGGTTTGACCTCAAAAAGTGGGTGAATTCAGGGAATCTCCCAGACATTCAGTGGTGACATAGTCTTATGTGGAGACATGGCCACAAGTTCCAGTGCAAAGATGTTAGAGCTTTATTCATGGGTAAAGGAGGCATCTACAAGCTATTTTGGCCACCTAATTAGGAAACACAAGGTATTGACTGCTTGAAATTAGAAGGGCGTACTTACTTTTGCAAAGACCAGTTTTTCCATACTTAACGGTATTAATTTAATGGGAGACTAAATTTGTGAATTAGTAATATAATTGTATGCACATGTATTTAGTTGACACTATTTTATTGTTAGTGTGTGGATATATAATAATTTGTACCTTTGAGAGACAAAAGTTTGAAAAATAGCAAGGAGTGTACCTACTTTCGACAGCAACTGTAGATAAAAAGTGTCAAAGAAAATTTTATGTCTAAAAATGCATAATTTATGTATGTATCAGCATTGGCACAGGACAAAATATGTCAGATATTTGAAAATTACTGTTTTAACGAGGGAGGAAACTAAAATCGCTATATCTCCTCAACCAAGGTTCTATCCCAACATATTTCCCATAAAATGTTCAGACTTGTGAGTGCTATATATATAGGTCATTATATGACCAATTTGCAAATTAATAAGGTCATCAGAGGTCAAAAGGTCACAAAAATAACCACTGCCTAAAATCTGAACACCTCATCAAACAACAAACACCATAGCTGCCAAACCAATCGGACTTGTTAAGTCATTAAAGGAAAAAATTATAGATAACAAGTTTGAAAGTCAATTTTATGTCTAAAAATGCAGAGTTGTGTATGTGTCAGCAGTGGGACATCACAAAATATGACAGGTGTTTGAAAATGACAGTTTCAAGGGCGGGTGAAACTAAAATAATTTCAATATCTCCCGAACCAGTGGTCTTATTCCAACAAATTTCTGCTGCAGGTGTCTGGAATTAGGAGTTTTATACATGTTATTTGAACAACATGTAAATTAATCTGGTCATCAGAGATCAGAAGGTTGCAAAAATGTATCTTTGCTTAAAATCTGAGCTCTCATGAAAAAATCACACACCGTAACCGGCAAGCCAATGGTACTTGATAAGTCATGTAAGGCTCAGATAATAGATAACAAGTGTCAAAGTCAATTTTATGCCTAAAATGTAGCTTTACAGGATATTTCTTATACAACACTGAAATGTGAAAAAATGTAGAGGATGTCACCAGTGACCAGGTGAGAATATCAATCCATAAGTCCTCAATTTGAGTTTCCTTGCTCGGACAAGATTCCATCACCAGAAAATAATTCCTCTTTCCCGCAGTCTCCTCGATCCTACTATTCTCCAATTCTCCAGCCACTTTCAGGTTCCCCCGTGGCCTAATTGGTAAGCGCGCTTGTCAACTGGCTTTGAGGGCGTGGGTTCAAATCTCACCACGAGAACTCACTTTAGTTTAGGCCCACGGGACATCAAATGGAGGCGAGTTGTATCCAGTGTTCTATGCTGGGGCACCTGAAAGACCCTGGGCATCCCTGAATCAATAGGGTATGTGCCAGACTCACAGTCTTCTCATCTCATCATCATACGGCGATTGCCTGCCTCGATATAGCCCACTAAGGTGCTGCAGAGGCGTAAAAACACAAAGAAACAAACAAACAATCTCCAGCCACATTCTGAGAAAAAAGGTACATTGGGTGAAGTGAAACATCTATGGGGTGGATGTGAAAACTTCTGGGGTGCATCAGAGGTGACCTTTTAAAATCAAATTAAATATTTGTTAAACCAACATCAATTTAAACTCCATCTATCTCATTGTGTATACTTTTTTGATACTGTGCCCCATTGCTAATTGCAATTACATTGCTAGCTGCCTTAATGGAGTTCTTATTAACTTCTTAATATGGGATAGGCTAAGGTTGTAGGTAGTGAGGAGAATAAGGTAGTTGTGAGGCGATTTGGGGTGGAGAGGAGACAGGAGAGCAGAATAGATAAAAAGAGCTAGGACTTCTGACTTCCTTATTTTGGGTTGTACTGTATATCATCGAGGATGATTGGAGGAAGCATGAAAGGTGGAGACATGGAAGAAGAAAGATGCTTGGATGGTATAGAAGTACATCTACATATTGAGATGGAGGGAACAGGAGAAATAATGAAAGCGTTGAGGCAAATAATGAGACTATAAAGGAGGAGACTATGAAGGAGGAGACTATGAAGGAGGAGACTATGAAGGAGGAGACTATGAAGGAGGAGACTATGAAGGAGGAGAATACAAAGGTGGAGACTATGAAAGAGGAGGCAATGAAGGAGGAGACTACAAGAAGGAGGAGACTACAAAGGTGGAGACTATGAAGGAGAAGACTATGGAGGAGGACACTATGAAGGAGGAGACTTGACAAAGGAGAAGGCAGACAGAGAAGATTGAAGAAACTAGAAGGGATGATACTAACCAGAAGGAGGAAACTGGGAGGGGGATATTGGTGGGGTGCTGCCATATTTTTGGGGAAATAGTCACACTTGTTATCTGTAATCTGACCCTAAATGACTTAACAAGTCCAATTGGTTTGATAGCTAAGGTGTTTGTTTGAGGACTTCTGGATTGATATACTCACCTGGTCACTGGAGACATCCTCTATATTTTTTACATTTCAGATTGTATAAGAAATATCCTCTAAAGCTGAATTTTAGGCATAAAATTGACTATGGCACTTGTTATGTATTATCTGAGCCTTACATGACTTAACAAGTACCATTGGTTTGCTGGTTACCGTGTGTAATTTTTTGGTGAGAGCACAGATTTTAATCAAAGGTACATTTTTGCAACCATCTAATCTCTGATAACCTAATTGCATGTTATTCAATAACCTGTATAAACTCCTAATTCCAGACACCTGCAGCAGAAATTTGTTTTAATTGGACTACTGGTTCGGGAGATATTGCAATTATTTTAGTTTCGCCACCCTTGAAACTGTCATTTTCAAATACCTGCCATATTATGTTATGACCAATGCTGACACATACATAAACTCTGCATTTTAGACATAAAATTGACTTTCAAACTTGTTATCTATTATCTTTTCCCTAAATGACTCAACAAGTCCAATGGGTTTGGCAGCTATGGTGTTTGTTGTTTGATAAGGTGTTCAGATTTAGACAAAAAATTGACTTTCAAACTTGTTATCTGATGCTGGTCCACCTTCTGACACAAGTGCGTGGATTAAGCCCGTTCAACAGACCTCCTCCCACACAACTCAGTCTTTCAATGGCAATTGTGAGAAGCAGATCACTTTATTATTCAGGGGACACAAAAATCCGCTGAGTAATTTTTTCAGTGCTCCAATACAGATTTCGGAACATTACGTTCCAAAGCACAGACCAGGCCTACAACTACAGAAAGGCCATCGAAATGGGGCAACATGTAACTGCTGAACAAATACGTCTTGCACCAAATGCATTCAAGTCCATGAAAGTTGCTGAGACCATGACTACCGACAGCAGGTGGACCAACACGAAGCAAAATGTTATGTATCAACTGCTTCAAGAGTTTATTCACATTTGACAACTTCGCAGTTTACATGTTGAAGTTGTGTCATGCTTGAGAACTTCTTTTGTTTTTGACAAGTTTGACCAGAAATAGTTTGGCAGACAGTCATGCCTGACAGGTTCAAAAGTTGTCATCTGAAGAGAACATGTCACTTATCAACCATGACAGATTAACAAACTTACAGATTAAGACTTCACAGTTTTCTCAAAAAGTCAACAAAGAGGTTCAAAGAGATGACAAGAAATTTTATAATATAAGGCGGCAACCATCAGATGTCCATTGGGGGGGGGGAGATGGGATTGGATTTTTCTTTTTTTTAAAATAAATTTATATGTATTTAATAATTTATTACCAGCTTTTGGAAAATTTTTTAAATTTTTTTTTTGCTGATTTACAATCAGATAACATCTGGTTGGGGATATTGCATGACTTTTTGTTTGATTTAACATGGAGAAGCACAAATATTTTACATCGCATGCCTGACATGAATGCCTTATCAAGGAAAACCAGTCCCCTCCCCCGAATTTCTCATTGTCACCCCCTTCTGAGGCTATATGCTCGCCATCACACAAATGTATTATACTAATTACTACAAAGTAAAATGCACTGTTTCACAGGCATATAAATAGGTCTAAAATAGGTCTATAAATGTCTGTCAATGAACAACAATTGGGGAAAATTTCAAGAAAAAAAATTAGGAAAAACGTTTTGAAGAGAAAAGAAATGGGGGAAAAGGATTTTTTTTAATTGAAGGAAGAATACACAGGAAAGGCTTGATAAACAAAAAAAAAGACGGGAGGAAGACATAAATAGACGAAGAACAGAAAGGGGAAAGGGCAGTGAAAAGAAGTGAAAGAAAGAACTAATTTAAAGTAGGAAAACAAAAGGAATGAAATAAATTAAAAGAGGGGAAAAGTTGGAGGAATGCAAAAAAGATGGAATGAAGGATAAAAATTGGAATAGGCCTACAGGAAAGAAGTTCTTCTTAGAAAAAAAAGAAGAAAATAATCTTCAGAGATAGAATCTAGATAGATAACTAGCTAGCTAGTTAGCTACATAGATAGATAGATAGATAGATAGATAGATAGATAGATAGATAGATAGATAGATAGATAGATAGATAGATAGATAGACAGATAGATATATAGATAGATAGATAGGTCAGTGTAACCTCATCTTTATCAAACCTGTTACAAAATTAGACGGATAGCTAAGTAGATAGCTAAGTAGATAGCTAAGTAGATAGCTAGGTAGATAGCTAGGTAGATAGCTAAGTAGATAGCTAAGTAGATAGCTAAGTAGAATAGCTAAGTAGAAAGAAAGATAGATAGATGGATAGATAGATCTATATTGATTGATTGATTCTATTTGATTGACTGCTTTGTTGAATGGCAGACTTGGAATGTAAATTTCACTTTATAAATTTCAAGCATTTTAAATATTCTAATAACAACATAATCATTGTTGGTTAATCCACTTCACTTAAATTAACTTTTTTTTTTCACTTTGAGTTATGCTCCATTGAACAAGCAACCCAAACAATTTCAGGCCAAGTCGAAAGTCAGCAAAAAATTATGTTTTTAATCTTTTTGTTTCTCATAATGCACACAATTTCTGAAAGGCTGCTAACTTCAATTGATAGCAAAATAATTGGTATTGTTTTGTTATAGTTGATGGCTTAACACAAAATGCTAAGAAAAACTGAACTATTTCACATGGTGGATTATTGTACATGACAACTTCGAAGTGAGTGAGGCGTCTGAGGCAGAAGTTGTCAAAAACAAAAGAAAGCAGTAATTTTCACGCCGTTATCAGGTACTTGTTGCAACTTTGCCAAAGTGTAAGGTGTCATGACAAGTTTGACAAACATGAATAAACTCCAATGTGACACATTAGACCGAGGTCACAGTCTTCACGTTGCTGTAGGCAACGTAGACTGAGGACATATCATTTGCTGAGCAGTCTTGTAACATTGAAAGCAATAAGTGATAATAACAAATAATGAAACACGAACACAAACAGCAATCTGCAAACAGAAACCAACACAAGCATTTCAACATAGAAAGCTGTCATGGTTTTCAAAAAGTGGGAGGTAACATTTATTTCTGAATGTCACTTTTAAAAATATCAGACTATGCGGTAGTTCGCATCACTTGTGAAAAAATATAAAACACATAAATTAACGAAAATGTAACTTGCAGTGTGGTTTCACAATCTATCTATCCATCTATCTATCTATCTATCAATCTATCTATCTATCTATCTGTCTATCTATCTATCTATCTATCTATCTATCTATATATATATCTATATATCTATCTATATATCTATCTATATATCTATCTATATATCTGTCTCTAGCTATATCTATCTATCTATCTCTACCGATATCTATCTATCTATATCTGTCTATCTATCTCTAGAAATATCTATCTATCTGTCTATATGGGCCTATCTATTGATTTTTTTTTTTTTTTGTGTATGTATCGCTCAGGAGTTATGATTGTGATGTATTTCGAGGAAGTTCATTTTTTAAAACTATCTTAAATATAACATAACATATAGGTATATAACATCATTGTGCAGCTATGAGGGCATGCATTTAGAAATATACCTTGATTACAATAAAAGAGGCCTGCAAACTTTAGTCAATAAATGCGATCTGAATTTGTTAAATGAGGTCTGAATTAATCACTCTTCACCAAAGTGTGTTTGGAACCAACCAATCAGATCATAATGAAATGCTTGACTGAGTGTGATTGACTACTGAATGTAATTATCCAATGCCATTACTTTGAAAACAATAAACATAGAAACCGAAGTAGCAATTTATGAACAACAAAATGATTAACAGCTATCAGTTTAGCAAAGCCTCCCTCTCTTCAGTCTGAAACTCCCCTGATTTTTTGGTGGTAAATTGTTGAAAATCGGCCGATTTTGACACTTTAAAGTACAGGAAAATTCTGAAAATCACACACAATACATTTCAAACCATTTCCTATCCATCCATACCTTTAATTTTGATAAGAATAGGCCCAAAACAGCTGCAACACGATCCTCTGTCGCAAATGTAGTTCTCAACCTATGTATTGTCTCCCATCCTTCTCAGCTACACTGAGAAGGTGGGTCTTCCTATCTAGTGACACATTCTATAAATATCTTGAAACATCAAGCCCGAAACTTCTAATTGAAGACACAGATCACGAGTACTGGGGCATAGGCTCAAATGGACAGGGTTTTAATATGTTGGGACGTCTCTTTATGATGCTTAGAGACTCCCTTAACAAGCCAAATGGAAACCCCAACAACATTAGATTTCCGTACATAACCCTTCTCGTGCTGCTCAGCCCCGTCGACTACCAACCAGACCTGACGAACAACTTCGTTGCCACAACTGTGGTGAGCGATCACATACCAGAGACTCGTGCAGGCTGCCGTCCCCCATCCAGTGTCATGCATGTCTTAAAAATGGTCCCAAAAAGAAATTTTGTAACTCAAATAATCACAACTTGTCACATACATTTTCCATGAGAACCTAGAGGTCAGGCCAAGAAGAGAGGGCCGAGCAGTTAGGAAAGCTCACACAAAGACCTCATCTTTCTACAAGTGAAAACAATGACACTGATGATGATGTTATTATTACCTCTCGTGACTGTATGCCATCGGAAGATAGCTCCTTGTCTTCTGAAGAAGACGACTGTAGAACTTTCCAAAGTTTACGTGATTACAGAAACAGACATTTTAATAACTTGATTTTAAGTTTTATAAATGTAAATAGCCTGACTCGTACCTCTTCTGAACTTAGTACTGTATTGTCTGATAATCTTGTAGTAGATGTGTTGTCAGTGGCAGAGAGCAAACTTCAGGAATGTATCCTAGATACTTCTATATCTGTTAATAAATACAGGTTGTATCGCAATGATAGATCAAGGCTAGCACATGGAAGTGTTATGTATGTTAATTCAGATTTGACCCATTGTCACCGTCATGATTTAGAATATGAACTATCTGTTGCTCAGTTTATTGTTATTCAAATGTGGTTAAAACAGGAGAAATGGTTTGTTGTATAAATCTCCACCAGTTAGAGACTACTCTGTATTTATTGATGAACTGAGTCTGACTTGTGAAAAAATGTTAACTGAACCCAATTCAATTGTTATATTAGGAGACCTCAATATTAATATGAAATATGCTAATGAAAATAATCTTAATGCTCTGTATGATTTTTGCCTGAGCTACTCGTTCACTTATGTTGTCAATGAGACCACATGCTTTAAGTCATTGGAAAATGAACCTTTAATTGATCAATGTCATCTTGGTGTCAAATGCAAGAAGGTTTAGAGATACTCTTGTATTTGACACCGGCCTTAGCGACTTTCATAAAATGGTTTGCACAAGTATTAAGATTACGGCCCCAAAGAGAACAAACAAGATAATCCAGTATAGATGAATGAAAAACTTTGATGCTGATGAGTTCTCTAAGGCAGTTGAAATTGTACCTTTTCACATCGCATATTTATTTGATGATGTAGATGATGTAGCTTGGTGCCATGAAACTCTCCTTGCTGATTTAATAGAATGCCATGCCCCTTTAAAGAAAAGAACATTCAAAAGTGATCCTGTCCCCTTTATGAATTCTGCGTTACGCAAGGCCATTCACAGGAGAAATCAAATAAGAAATAGATTTTGGAACAGAAAACTTCGAAATAAAGTTAATAGTATCCAACGTACATCTGAGTCGAAATTCTTTCCCGAAAAAAGTGTTGCTGGCACTAAATCGTCAGATTTCTGGAAGTCCTTCAAACCCTATTTAAATTTATGTAAATGGAAAAGTCAATGTTAAGTTATAACATAATACTCAAAGAAGGCGATAATGTAGTAAACAACCCTGCTGATGTATGTAATCTATTTAAAGAGTATTATAAATCGATGGCTGATGACATAGGACAGCCTTACAATTTTGTAGACAATGTGAATGAAGCTGTGCAATATAATAAAGACCATCCGAGTGTTTTGAAGATAAAAGCGATTTTCCCATCTATGGATGGTTGTTCTTATTATAAAAAACTAAAAAATCCTGTGGATATGACAATATCTCTCCTTACTTTATCAAGACTGCTGCCTCTAGTTTAGCTATGCTGTTAAGTATAGGTTATACAACGATTTTGAGGTGTATAACTAACATTTCAGGTGGTTATTTACTGAGGGCTTTAGCCCGTGGTAAATAACCCCTGAAATGTTAGTTATACACCGAAAAAGAGTTGTATAAGCGACTTATACTCCATATATGACTCCTGAAGAATTTTAACTGAATATTGTTGCTTTGTTGTCATTTTTAGTTGCGTTGTTCGCAAAAAAAGCAATACAACAAGCTAACTTAATCCCCAACAGTGGTATAACTAACAAATCCGTTGGTTATACCACGGCAAAAGACAATAGAAAACTGTCTTGGTGGAGTATAAGCCTCCTTAAAAATCATTGCTTCAGGTAGAATGTATATCCAATTTCCTTTAAACTCTCAGAAACAAGCCCTCTGTATAAAGCCAAAGACAGGTTTAAGAAGGACAATTATAGACCTAGAAGCTGCCCAACTATCATATCAAAGATAATGGAATATCAAATGAGTAGTCAGATAGCTTCATATTTCAAAGATATATTCCATGTCAAATTGTCAGCCTTCAGAAGTGGCATTGGTTGTGAACATGTTATCATTAATGCTCTTAAAGACTGGAAAAGAGCTCTTGATCAAAACGAAGTTGTTGGAACCTTATTTATGGACTTAAGTAAAGCTTTTGATTGTCTGCCGCATAAATTGCTCATTTCTAAATAATCTGCCTATAGTTTCACTTCACAATCCTGCCACCTGATGGCTTCTTATCTCTCAGGTAGAAAGATGCGATTGAAGCATTATGGGGTCAAAAAGTGACTGGTGTTCAATAATCAAGGGTGTTCCGCAAGGTAGTGACCTTGGTCCGATTATTTACAATACATTTGTTAATGACCTACTTTATGATGTTGGTGACTATGCGGATGACAACTCAATTGCTGTAGTCGGTGATGAAGTTTCCCAAGTACTGTCAAAATTACAATGTTAAGCTGAACTTTTTATTAAAAGGTTTTCACAAAACATGATGAGAGCAAATCCCGGTAAGTTTCAATTCATGCTACTTGATAGAAACCTCAAAATTGTGAAACAAGAACAATCACTGTTAATGATCTCATTCTTGACACTGTGTACCGTTTGCTCTATGCGAAGCGACCCAGTTAAGGCTTGGGTTTGGCTTCAGTCAACGCTTTAGACAGTTTAACAGATGTTTTTTGTGCCTTAAGTGAAACTACATCTTTCATGCAAATTCAATCAAATGTTAATATAGCCAGTATGCTAGATTATATTCTCACCTATACAGTGCATATTTTTATATATCAAAATATTTTTTGTTGTCAAAGATTACGTGATTCTAATAAGAGGGACTTTGGAACAACTGGACTATTTTGTGCATTTTTTGATAAAATTGGGTACTTATACTATGTTTGAGGCTGAAATATTCTCCAATGTGCTTCACTATGCTGGTATGGATATATTTGTAATGTATCCTTAAGCTTGCAATGAAAAAATTCTACTGAAACATAGTGTTTTAGTTTAGGTTTGGCTTAGAACTTACGGGTTTGGCTTTTTTGAACGCAGGTGTTGTAAATTTGTATGGGTTTCATACTTATAATTTTTGGTTTGTCGTGTCAATAGTAACTGACCTCTTTTTTTGCATTCAGTAATAGGGGAAAGGCAGGTTAGTTGAGACGTTTTTCAGAAAAACTCGCCTCCAAGCTAAACAGACAATGATATTCGAATGACCAGTAGCCATGTGGCATGGGGAAATACATTGTTCAAATATATGGAGAAACTTGACTTTCTCTGTTGGATAGTTTTTACCCCATATGGCGTCAAAGTAGGTCATGTCAAACGTATCAACTAACCCAACTGGTAAGGTTAGTTGATACACCCAGCCAGGATAGTTGATACACCAAACTCTGATGGACAATGCAAAGAAAATGTCACATAATTCCGCCTTGGTAGGATACTATAAAACCATACGCCTTCACTGATCTGCTTTCTGTTCCCATGGATGCATATCTGCAGCCATTGTGAGTCGGATCTGATGGTCGACCTGTTGGGAGGGGGAGGTCTCATGATTATTTCACCTAAGATTCATCTATAGAGCTTTTTTATGTAAACTACTGAGTAACATCTAGCATTATGATTGTACTAATAGGTCAGGGTTGTTATTTTGACCAGGCCAGCCAACATAACCTAACCAATCTGCTGTATCAACAAACCCATCCACTCGATTATGTCAGAAAACGGCAGGTCTCTGGACCACAGGTTAACCTAGGTCCTCTTTGATGGTTAATAAATAAGCCTTTTCACACACCTTAACCATATACTAAGTTACTTTGAATCGTCCTTCACTATAGCGAAAGAAAAAAAATGCAAGATTTCAGCACAAATTTACTCGGAACAGTGATTTTTGAATTTTTTGACTTTTCTCCTAAATCTTGATTCTGATTCTACATTGACCAAGATGAGAATATGTGTTTTTTTATTCTGCTTCTTACAAATGCCAACACTTTCTCAAATGATCATTTCTATGACCAGGAGGTGGGGCGTATCAACTAACCTTGCGTATCAACTAACCTGCCTCTCCCCTATGTACAAACTAGTAAAACCCATTGAAAGCGCAGAAAAGGATAAATAAAGAGGAAGGAAACTTGCGATTTTGAAATGATTTTATGAGAAGAAGGAGAGGGTTAAGGAAGGTTCTGTAAAGGCTTTGGCTTTGGATAGCGGAAAGGACCTGCAATGATAAAAGTTTGTATGAAGCCTACAAGGTAAACCTAGTCTATGCAATGCATGTACATATAATTAGCTTCGCTCAGAAGCTATTTTGGTCCCTGGCACTTCAGCATGTGCGTTAGTGTGTATGTGAGTTGCCTCCTGCAAAAACTACTAAATGGATTTAGATTTCCTTTGGCATGATGTCTTCATATGTACTGCACAATTTTGGAGACAATTGGAGCTTTTTGGGGCTCACAGTTAAAGAAATCTGAAAAATGCCTCTACAGTGCTGCATGCAATATCATTTTTGGCAGCAGCACTAGCAGCCTAGAGGGTGTGTATTTCTACATTTCTCAGCAAAAACAGCCCATTAAACGTCCGTATTAGGTACCAAATCACTAAATTAGGAACATTTCAATGTTTATTTGATGAAAATCTGACCAGAATTCCTGAAATTACCATGCAATTGTAGGTAATCCAGTGAATGATAAGGGCAATAACATTTAATTTTCAATTTTAAATGGACAGCGAAGCTATGTGCTCTCCGAGCGCCCGTTCTAGTTTTACATATTGTACTAATGACTGCAGTAATCAACTGATTATGCCTGCCAAAATTGGTTGAGATTTGAGAGGGAATTGTGAATGTGGATTGCATTTAAAAGGTAAAGAGCAATTGATATAGTTTTGATATGTATACTCAATTGAAGATGAAAAGCAACTTGTCTGTAGTCTAATTATTGATACCCTCAATTGTTGCTAGGGCAGTAAGGCTATGTGCTTAGACTTGACCCAAGTTGGCAATATAGCCATGTGCATTTGCCTGGAATTTGGCTGCAGTAGGATAGTAAACAAATGTAGGACTATTATGAGATGCCAACCACAATGGGAAAGAGAGCTGAACTGAAGAGGAAACTGTAAAAGAAAGATGTCGAGAAGGCAGTGCAAGTTGTTGGTATTTGGATAAAAAGGTAAAAAATCAACAAGAAATGAACAGAAAGTGTCAGACTATGTGTCAGACCCAAGTAAAATCTGTCAATGGTGAGCATGTGGTCACATTACTCGGCTGTAATATGATGTATGGTGCAGAATATCTAGATGCTGCCAACATTTTCAATCATGGGCAGGATGGATGGACATGAAAGTGGAGAAGCCCATGGAAATGCAGGTGAACATCAGTGCAGAATTTTTCATGAAGACAGCAAGTATAACAAATATGTGCAAAAAACGGAATTTGTCAGTTTTTTCCTGTATAGTGTGTCGGCTGGTATCGTTGTCATTAGTGGTTGTTTCACTCAGTTTCAAATTGGGCAAGAAAATGAAAATCAGTTAGGCTTGAAACTCCAACTGAATCTTTCTATGGGCCTTCTTGAATGAAATGTCAAAAGGCGCTGGCTTGAGAACTTGGAGCCACACACTTCGCACAGATGTTCTTGTGGGTCATGCTTCTCTCTTCTGTGCCTTGCTAGGGATGATTTTCTCAAGAGCACATATCACAACATGATTTATGGTGATTAATGCAGTTGTGATATTTTAATGATCTTTCACATTTGTTTGATAACTAATGACAATATTTACTACAGCAGGCATGTCTTGAAAAGTATGATAAAATATGATAATACCATGTACAGGCGATTTAATTAGTACTCGATTCTAAGGTTCCTGACCCACAAAATACATGGCATTTTTGGTTGATCTGATTGGTTTAGACCTGACAGAATGTCACACAGCTGATATATCAAATGTAGCAAGTGCTTGTTTAGCATTGATTCCTTGCAGCCAAGTGTGAATGACCAGAATCGTGTGCTAGTGAAATCAGATGTAATTCCAAATAAACATGCTATATTTTGTAATACTTATCACTTGTGAAATTACGTGCAGCTGTAAAATCACAGTTAGTTATAAAGCTTGTATGTCGCCTAAATAAAATGCTATCCAACAGAAAGATAAGAGTCATATTAAGCCTATCCATACAACCAAGTTTACTTTACTGTCATTCAAAGCTATATATATGATTCTTTCAAAAATGTACACAAACAGTTTTCATGCCGTGAAAAAATATTGTTATTGTGTACTAATCAAGAAATGCAGGGCTCTCCTCAAGTAGTTTAAGGCTTCACAATCAACTAAACTCACTTAATTATGGAAAACATGTATTTCTGTTGATTGGAAGTGTATACTGTACTTTAAATCTATCAGTTTATGATCTGTAAATGCATGTTTAATGTTACATAGAATCGGCGGAATTACTACCTTTAATTGAAGATGATGATTAGTAATGTTTAATACTCATTGGCATTAATAAATTTGTTCATTTGGTGGTATTTGTGCTGACATTAAGGTACAAGGATTAATGTATCATTGTGCTTAACCCGATCCTAAGGTATCTGGTGATATAGTAATACATTTTTCAATTACGAAGTGATACAGTATTGACATAGTTTCCACCACATACCAAGGGGTTTAGGCTAAGGTTTATCATGTAAAATTTGGAAATCATGATGATTTCCAAATTTTACATGATAAACCTTAGCCTATACCCCTTGGTATGTGGTGGAAACTATGTTAATTGGTAAGGGTAAAAGGGTTGACAGTACCAAAAATGCAGATTTTATTTTAAGGTACAGGAAAAAACTGACAAATTCCGTTTTTTGCACATTTTTGTTGTACTTGCTGTCTTCGTGTAAAATTTTAGTCCACAAACTCTGCACTGATGTTCAGCCTCATTTCCACCGATTTTTCCCTTTTCATGTCCATCCATTCTGCCCATGATTGAAAATTTTGGCCGCATCTAGCTATTCCGCATTTGTAAATATTGCTAGATGCAACAAAAGAGGTCAGTTACTATTGACACGACAAACCAAAAAATTATAAGCATAAAACCTCTACATATTACAACACCTGCGACCTGCGTTCAAAAAAGCCAAACCCGTAAGTTCTGAGCCAAACCTAAACTAAAACACTATGTTTCAGTAGAATTTTTTCATTGCAAGCTTAAGGATACATTACAAATATATCCAAACCAGCAAAGTGAAGCACATTGGAGAATATTTCAGCCTCAAACATAGTATAAGTACCCAATTTTATCAAAAAATGCACAATATAGTCCAATTTTTCCAAAGTCCCTCTTATTAGAATCACGTAATCTTTGACAACAAAAAATATTTTGATATATAAAAATATGCACTGTATGGGTGAGAATATAATCTAGCATACTGGCTATATTAACATTTGATTGAATTTGCATGAAAGATGTAGTTTCACTTAAGGCACAAAAAACATCTGTTAAACTGTCTAAAGCGTTGACTGAAGTCAGACCCAAGCCTTAACTGGGTCGCTTCGCATAGAGCAAACGGTACACAGTGTTGAGGCAGTTAATGATGTAAAACTGCTGAGTGTTTGTATTGATGCTGAGTTCTCCTTTAAGAAGCATACAAAAGTATTTGTAGCAAAGCTAGTCGTAACCTAAATATTGTCAAAAGAATGTCAAATCGAATACAAGGAAAGAATGAAAGAACTGCTTTAATTGATGCTCTTGTCACATCTCAATTTAATTACTGTTCACTTGTGTTGCATTTTTTCTGAAAACTCTTTCAAGTCTGATTGATTGTATTCAAAAAAGGAGTCTTAGGTTTGTTCTTGATGATAAAGATCACTAACTGGATTTGAAAGACATGTTAATCAAATGTAGTAGGAGTACAATGGTATTGGGACGACTAAAGAAAATTGCATTATTTGTGTATAAATGATTTAATGACATGAACTTACCTTACCATTATGACTTATATAAACAAAATGAAACATGTTATCTATTAAGGGATAGTAAAAGAGTCTGTATCAATAAGTATCAGACTGACACATAATAAAGGACTTTGCTCTATGCTGGGGCTAAATTATGGAACTCCATGCCTTGTAATATAAAAGATTCTGCCAAGGAACATGAGTTTAGAACAAAATTGTCAGCTTGTAAGTGTACTGATGAATATTGTGATATTTGTGCTAATTATGTATTTCACAAGTCATGAAGGTGATAATTCTTGCTAGTCAGGTCTATTTATAATATATACATGTTTTTAATTGCTCTGGATGTCTCTATAATTTATGCTTTTGAATTTTTATAATCAATTTATAGTTATTATTTTATATTGTTTGTTATGTTTTTACCACTCGAAAACCAGCTCATAGCTGATGTTTATTGTTTATTGTAATCGAGTTTAAATAAAATTCATTCTTATTCAGTTATTCTTATTCTTATTCTTATTCTGGCTGGCTACCAATTCAATTGGGTAGCAAATGGAGGGTATTCAAATATTTTTCGTATTTTCAGGATTTGTAGCTCAATATGTCTTCTATCCGAATTTGAAAAAAAGATGGGCCCAAAGAGCCCGTTTTCCCACTAGCGCCCCCTACAGTGTAAAAAAATTGAATAAAATCCATAAGCCACTTGTAATACATTTATCACAATTCCAGTTAAAATGATTGATAGATTGTTTTTTGCAAAGTGGCACAAATGCAAGCTACTAGCTCTAATACTAACTATTATAAGAAATTATCGGGGTTACCACTTTCCCTCATACTGTGGCGCCACCTTTATTTGGCCGATTTTGTAAAAATTTAAAAATCTCCAAAATACTTCCTTTATACAGAAATAACTGTTAGGTAGAATTTTTTGAAATTAGATATTTGTACTAATATGATAATGCCGCAGCATAGAAGAAGGGACATGTATAGTAAATACTCATTTTGTCTACAATATTCAATGTAATAAAGGAATTAAAATTCCAAAGCATATGTTCAACCACCCATAAAC
This sequence comes from Platynereis dumerilii, assembly GCA_026936325.1. Taxonomy (NCBI): domain Eukaryota; kingdom Metazoa; phylum Annelida; class Polychaeta; order Phyllodocida; family Nereididae; genus Platynereis; species Platynereis dumerilii. Next base: position 1,178,357 of record JAPTHN010000087.1, on the reverse strand, counting down.
TCTAAATCCCTTTGCTCATGAACAGAGCTGCATGTGAATAAAATTATTACTTCGTCGTAATAATTCACGTCACAATTTTGACTGATGAAATTCACAGCTATGACGCTTTTAATTCAAGTACATGGTAGAGATCCTCTTTACTTTTTCTGGCATAATCTTTACGTATAACAAAATAAGATGGATCTGTCGTGGAAAGGAATAATTCAGAAAAGATGTTGATCCTGATAAACACAAGAGAGCCTTGTCCTGAAATCTCAAATGAACCACAACCTAAATATGCTAGCACTCCTGCAGTGACATTAGGTCTGCGTGCTGTTCAGCGTAACAGTGCAGACCTACAGTGACACTAGCTGTCATGGAGACACCCAGAACAAAATAATAAGTTAACCAGTTGACTCTAAATATATCATATTTACTTCTGAAGTCAAAAACTTAAAAAAAAATACATGAGCCGGAGGTTTGATGAAAACCACATTCATAAAGCTCACACATTTTAATAAACTCCAGAATACTTTTTATTTTTATTTATTTTTTATTGACAGCAAATATCATATTTGATACAATTGTCACAAAAATTGGTAAAAACAAAATCACATAATATATTAACAGGTTCCAGCCACTGGAATTAATGACAGCAAGAATACATGTATAAAGCAATTAAGAACATTAATTGTAATTATAATCTACATACATTGATTTTATATAAAAATAAACCCCAAACCTATAATACACATATCAAAATGGATATTTAGAAATACAGATTTACAACTACACTTATGCGAAAGAGACATATTAAAATAATGAAACATTTGGTTTAAAAGACACAATAACTGTGGTATCACCATGTATATATTATCAAATTATCATATTCCTGTTCTAGTAATATAGGGCATTATAGGCCTATCAATAAACACACATTTGTGCAGTTAAAATAGAAAATAATAAAAAACAGTGGCTGCAGTCAATAGATATAGGCATGAGATATTCACAAAATTTCAAGATATATATATGTATGTCGTCGGTACATGCATGTATTCACAAACTTCCACAAAACCATGCGTTGATGTAGGATATAGTTTGTTTCAAACATCAGCTCCAAGGAGAAATTTTCCTAGACAACTTAACATTTCGGGTTCTTTGTTTTTCATTATTGATGTAAATTTATCATTATCATTTAAAATCAGAAAATTATTTAATAAGTTTGTTGCTGTTGAAAAAAGGTTAATACGAAGCAAATCATTAGCTGGGCACACTACAAGGCAATGAATTTCATCCTCCACTACATTTAATGTACATTTTTCACATATTCTATTTGGTGCAGGAATTATTGGTTTATGATGCCTTCCAGTTTCAATATGTAGACTGTGTGAACTAGTCCTAAATCTAGCGATTTTGGTAAACATTTTTTTCAGCTTAAGATATGGTTCAAGTCTACCATCAGTCTTAAACAATTTGTAGGTCCTAAGTTTTGGCTGCTGTGTACTATCATTTATGGCGATAATAAGTTTTTCCTGCTCAATTTCATACAGCCTCAGTTTCACTGCTCTGTAAAGGCCAATCATGCTTAAATCAGTACGGTTTACAATGTCATTTTCAGTATTACAAAAACTTAATATACGACTTACTCTTCCGAACCAATTAGTTTCATTCACTCTTTTCATATAAATATCTTTCTGAGCCAGCAAACATTTTTTCAATAGGCTACTATCAGGTGCACCTTCCAATAGTATCCAGTAATTCATCATTCTAAGTTTTTGTCTCACATGCAAAGAGAATCTACCGGTTTCACCATAAATCGCTAAGGATGGAGTTTGTTTTCGTACGCCTAGCATATTTTTTAGAAATCCAAGTTGCAGAGTTTCTAATTCCAATACAGGTTTATCACTACTCCATATTTCACTATTATATTCCAGAATTGGCAAAACATAAGTATCAAACATTTGTAAAGAGACAGTTGGATCCATTTGTCCCAACACTTGCTTAGAATCAGCGTGTAGGGCAAAAAGTGCTTTATGTGCTTGTGTTGAAAGGTATTCAGTCATTTTGCCATGTATTTTATGTTTATTGGTAAGCATATGACCCAAGTATTTAAAGTTATCTACATTTTCTAGCTCATAACCATTGCAGAAGAAAGAATTAACCGATTTGTTATTAAACTGCATCACTTTGGTTTTACCTATATTTACAATAAGGTGCCATTTTTTGCAAAATTCCTGTACTGAATCAATGCTATTCTGCAGGCATTTCGCAGAATCTGATACAAGTACAATATCATCTGCGTACATTATGTGTATTACAGTAAAATTATTCAGTGTTATTCCATCTGCCTTATCAAGATACTGGGGTAGATCAGACATGAATTCGTTAAATAGTTTTGGGCTAAGAATCCCGCCTTGTAAGACCCCACATATGCTGTCAATAGCATCACCAGTATATAATACTAACTTAATTAGATTCACATCATCACATGCTTCAGCAGTTTAATTTTTTTGTCAACTTTCAGGAATTATGCCTTTGCCACGGGAAACCACATGCTCTTTCTTTTCATCCATCCATTCCTAAATAAATTCCCAAATTAATTTTCAAATCATTTTTCTTTTGAAATTGGCCTGTAATTTGTAAAAAGATATTTCTCTTTTTGCTTATACACTGGAATAACTCTAGCTTTTTTAAGTAGGTCTGGAAAAGATCCTTCTGCTACACATTGGTTAAAATGCCGGATAGAATGTTTGACAGTTCAACTTTAACATGTTTTAGTACTTTAGTTGAAATTCTATCAAAACTTTGACTAGTCTTAGATTTGAGAGAGTTGATAACATTTATAACAATTTCTGGAGTAACTGTTTGGAAGTTAAATTCGGATTCAGATGCATTTTGTAAATAATCTTTGAATGAGCCACTACCTACTTGCTGAATGTTTTGTGCTAGTTGCGGGCCAATATTAGTAAAAAACTTATTAAATTCATTGCAGACAGTTGTCTGATCACTGACATTTATTCCACAAATATCAAAATATGGTTGGAAATCTTGCTTATCTTTTTGCTTATTAAGTAGACTGTTGATTGTTGACCAGGTATTTTTAATATCAAATTTATATTTTTCGAAACAGTTTTTATAGTAGGTATTCTTTGCAGACTTAATTGCTCGTTTTAAAATTTTAGAATATGTTTTGAAATTGGTTTGTCTTGAAACAGTGGATCATTCACTGCTGTCGCTTTTAGTTGAACATAGAGTTTATCTTTGTACTTTATTGACTTAAGGATACCTTCACTAATCCATTTGGACTTTTTATGTATGTACTTTCTGAATTTAACATATTTTACAGGGCATAGGCGTATCGGAGGGGGGGGGCAGGGGGGGCGATCGCCCCCCCAAAACAGTCAGATTCGGGCAAAAAGGCTAAACAATTCGGGCAGATGATTAAATAAAAACTACTGAAAATTAATGATTTCCAGGCAATTTAATTTGAAATGTTTATAAATTTAGATCGTGAAATTCGGGCAAATGTCGCTCGCCCCCCAAAAATTGCGCGCGCCGTACGCCTATGTTCAGGGTAGTGCTTACTTATCAATGAGCGGATTAAGTTGTTAAGGTTTGTATAGCTGGGCAGTTTTACGGTATTTTCACTCGGCCGATTTTTCCTCTTTAAGCAGTTACTCTGAGAAAAGTACGACAGGTATGCAGAAGTTTGTCTTGGTGGCAGTCTTGCACTATATTGAAGTATATTTGTACCAAATTTTACCTTGCTACGATGCTTACTTTTGAAGCAGTAGGCGATTTATGACCAATTCTTGCACTTTTTTGTGTCTCACGGAGAATTTCACATATTTTTATGGCAACACGGAAAAGCAAAGGCAGGCACTTGTGATTCATGTTAATGATGCCTGTCTAGACCCATGTCTTGGGCATAAAATACAACAGGTTTCATCTTAATAACTTATATACAACATGACTTGGGTCCTAAAATGTAAAAAATGGCAGATGTCAAAATTTTGTTTTCGATGGACCATTAGTTGCCTTATATGCTGTTATGAGTAAGTATCAAAGAATGTGTATACTGTTTGTGTTAATTTTGAAGCTTGAGACATATCTCAAGGTAAAACAGAAACATTTGTTTCACTCACCATAATTGGTTTTCAGAACGTGAGGCTTGAATGTGATGTCAAAAAAAGCATGTCCTCTCCAACCCAAAGAAAAAAATATAAGTGTTTTGTAGGAAAAACAAGCTATTTGTGTATCTTTTGCTCAATCATGTGCCTTTACAAGTATGTGACAAAAACAAGTTAAAAAGATATCCAGGCCATGTTCATACATTTTCTTAGAAATTAAAATGCATGATGTCAAAAAAAGCATGTCCTCTCCAACCCATCAGAAATTTTGCTCTGATTCGTGCGTTTTAACACTGGATTCATTGAAGAAACGGCCATGGTTATACAAACTAAGTAAACCTGGATGCCTAAAAAGGGTTTTTATAAGTATCGAAAATGTCAAATATATTATCTTTCGTTATCTATTACACTATTTTGAGGAAATCAAAATTGAGAAAAAAGTTGATTTATTTGTGTCATATATCAATATAATTGGAATTTTTCACTATTAACTGAATGACTTTAAAGGATAATAACCAAATATCTTGCTAATGGAGCCAAATTTTTGGTCATTTTCGGTGGTTTTTTCCTCCAAAACACTATGTTTGACACTGCCGAACACCATGAGTTTCAATCTTACAGTAACAAAACTGGATATGGGGTTAAAAGGATACCTAGGGATTATTAACCCTGGAAATCATGTGTCTTTTGAGACTAGCACCCTACTCAACAGATACTTTCACGGTAATGGCAAGCCAGATTTCTGTAATTTCGTAATAAAAATGGTAAAAAACAAATTATGGCATGTTTAATCAAAATTTAAGTTTTGTATGGGTTTTGGTGTTCCTATGCAACAATGTGGCTTGATTTCCAAGAATAAGAATGGGTGAAAATTGTTTCTGGATGGATATTTTTCCTGATAAACAGTTTTTTCAAGAATCAACCCTTGCCTTCTTTAAGTAGCGGTATTTTGGTAGTAAACCACCAAATCACTTCAGTCCTCTTTGATTATAGAAACAGTAATATGTTAATTTTATGATAGAATGATCGAAATTCTCAAATTTCACACTTTATTTTACCCCCCATGAGACAATTTGAGTGCAAATACTGTAAAACTGCCCAGCTATCATTTGCAGTGTACGACTGTGCTTGGTTAATTTTTTCCTGGAAGTAGCGACTATTCAGATCTGTTTTGAAATTTTCATACGATTTAGAGTCCAATGACACCACCTTAATGTGCTTTAATTTAACTTGACTGTGTCTCAGATTGTTTATTGCCCCAAAGAAAGGTTGATGATCAGAAATTTGTGTCATAATTATACCTGAAGAGATCTGGGAATAGATGTTGGATTGCTTTACAAAAATATTATCTATAAGAGTTCCTCCTCTTTCATTCAGTCTAGTTGGTTGATTAATTTGTGGAAAAAATAGTTTGAGATCATGAATTCGAAGAATAAGTTTATACCACTATTTTCTTTGAACTTTGAGAGGTCTAATTTTGAAATCCCCCGTTATGTAAACATCATCATAAATTCTAAGAGAATCAAATATTTCAGTTAATTCGTTTTTAAAAGTGTTTATATTATTCAAGTTTAGACGAGGGGGTCTGTAAATATTACTTAATATAATAGTTTTATTCCGAAAAACATTGTTTTAAATAGAAACTTTAATAAATAGTCCATCCCATACCTCAGAATTATCTTTAACAATGACTTTTTCATATTGATAGGCTTTGTTCAAATATATGTGCACTGCATGAGTTACCTAGATGGATGAGGCTGTATCCTTCAAGTTGGAATAAACTAAGATCACTGCCTTCCGAGAGCCATGTTTCCTGCAAACAAATAGCAGATATTTCACATTCATGTAAACTGTTGTATGTATCAATATAAACTTTGAGATTATCAAACTTGGCATTGAGAGATTGACAGTTAAGACTATAAATAATGAACGAATGCTTTTTTTCGGTTAAAAAGTTAACAAATTCTGAATTTTCGAAGTATGGAGAATTACTAAATAAATTTGGTTCTTCAATTTCATTATTAGCATCAAGGCAACTACCCTCAATCTGGTTGATCAGTGAAAAATGTTCCCCTAAATTTTTTTGGAAAAGCAACATATCAGACAATACCATTTAGCAAAATATAAGGGAAAAATACCAATACTAAAATGACTAAGTGTATTTTGAAGAAAGTCTCGGTGTCAGGGTGCCTCACCACCAGCAGCAAGTGTAGAAAAACTGTAGCACAATTGATTGAGCAGCAACTGAAAATTATAAATGAGAGTGAATTTAAAGAAAACATGGAATTAAGCATGATTGGATTAATTTGGTCAGTTGTACATGCAAGAGGATTATAATACTACACATAAAGCAGTAATATACTAAGGCCTCACATAATTGATCTTTAGCTTCTCGGATCTTCTCAAGGCGCTTTTCTAGGGTCCGTCGGTAGAACGGAAAAAACTGTGAAATCTCAATTTTTTTAAATGTCAATTTGATAAAAATTTTGGTCATGCTCGATTTTTTTTCCATTAGCAGAAAATATGTTGTGCAAGTCGATCCAAGAAGCTAAAAATTAAAGAAGTCTCGCCTAATCTTAGCATTGTAGGAAGAATTCATTGGAAACTACACATTTATAATATATTTGAATCAAACTATAGACACATGCATCTGGAAACTGAAAAATATTCGGAAGCAGCGTCATTCAACAATCTTGTGTTTGTCCAAATGTGCTTGCTGTCATTCCTCCTCAGATGTATCGCTGAAATAAAATAAAAGTATATTAAATAAATGCATATTACCCTAACCACTATTTAAGTTGCACTATGTTTCCCACATTTAAGAGTGATGAAGCTGTGGTGTTATTAATTACTGTATTGTTACTCACAGGCTTGGAGAAATGAAATTAAGCATCACTTCTAATTGAAATTGTCAGTGCGCCAAACTGTTAAAATTTCACTACCGCCAAAATTGACTGACTATTGGCACTTCTTGACTGAAAAAATTTATCAGACATGCCAAGAACTCTCTAATAAACAATTGTATATCTGCCAAACAGTGTAAAAACTGATAATTCCAAAAGTTAGCTAAAATCTCTGCCAAATGTGAATCAAATATTTCGACAACAGAAGCCATCATTTTAAGTTTCTTGGTTTCAGTTGTCATTATAATCCCAGATAAATGGAGGTCGGACTCCGAGTATTCTACCATAATTGTGTGACGTCAACTATGTGGTTTCAGGTCAGCACCCCCACCGGTCATGGCAGCAACACAATCATGACGTCACGTCAAGAGATCAATGAACAAACATGATTCACAGCTTGAGAATACTGAAAGCAACTGAAACTTGTTGTGAACCAACCCAGAGCCATGCAATAGGAAGATGATTTTGCCAACGAAACATACAACAGAGTTAAAAAAGAAACTCAAATAGTTGTCAAAATGCTTAGCTGATTTTGCAAGAGCCTAGTTAAAATTTTACTTTTGTTTTGTCTAAGTAACAATAACTTAGATTCAATCATCAGTGATGAATGTCAAGTGCTTACAGAATTGGAGTGAAATGTTCCTTATAATTCTCTCTGACTAGCAATTAGCAATTAGTCAGGTATATGCTGTACTTGCAATGCTTAGGGGCTAACCAGATGATAGTTGGGGGCGGGGCTATGGATTTGACCCCCCCCCACAAACTTTTTTTTTTGCTTGCGAAGCATCAAAAAAAAAAAATTTCGCATGCAGATCATAGGGTTTAATTATGTCCACTAACAGTTGAATCTATGTGCTCGTCATTCGTAGGCTGTTCAGGCAAATGGCCTGGTTATGGCCTGCTAAAGCCTAGGAATTTATAGATCATTGATGATCATATTCCCGGAATCCCAAAACATCGTTAATTCAAATAATTTCTATGGAAGTGGAATTCTTAACACTGCATTGTTGAGAAACAACTACATTTTTTAAGACGCTGCGTATATGTAACTATACTTGTTTGACCTAACAAATTATATGTTTCCATAGAATTAGTTATTTTTACAGACTTTTTTTCTGCATGGAAAATGATAAAAGGCCTAGTACTCTGAAAAGTTAATTATCATTGAAGGTCTACTATTTAGCTGTCAACAAAACGTACCGTAATATGGGGTGAATCGGGACAGAATTGGCCGTTTTTCTGTGACAAAATGGACAAAAATCAACTCAGAAACCGAAATATGGTGTCAAATTGTGTCCCAGCAGAAGGTCTAACTTTCCATAGGAGCTTGAAATGATATCTTAAATTACCAAGGCCCAGGGCCCAAAAAACCACTGTCCCAATTCACCCCACAGTTTGGGATGAATCGGGACACTCCATTATTTCAACAATCAATACTTCCTAGCTTCCTTAAGTGATTGCTTCCTATGACTAAACATTAGAAAACATCTTCAAAATGCAAAGTATTTATTTTGAGGAAAATCTTACACCACTTCCATTGATAATATAATTATAAAAAATGTGGTAAATGGCAGAAAACTGTCAAAAACTGTACTTATCTGCTAATTTTGCTGGTGATTACAAATTCTGGACTAAATCCATAATAAATGATACCAAGTTCAATAATATTTATCAAAAAGCCATGCCAGCACATTCAAATGAAAATTGGTGGAGTATATTTTTATCATTCCTGAAACTTTGCCATTGACCTGGATCTTAACCCATGTCCAAACATACATAATCCTACACCCAGTCTACTATTCTTGTTCCCTGGTACCATTTAAAATTTAAAAAAAGCTTCCTGCAAGTTTGATGGCTCTGGTGTTTATATTTTTTGAGAAATGTGCAAAGTTTTGACCGGTATGTTAAAATTCAAATTATGCAGGGCCAGGTTTAAGGTGCTGCGGTTCCTTACTGCCTGCAGTTAGAACAATGAAATTTTATCACAATATGCGCTGGTATGTGTACTATACATGTGCCAAAAATAAATTCCCTAGGTTGAGTAGAAGTGGTTGATCTTTGAAGAAATAATACAAATCCCTGTCTTGTCCCGATTCACCCCTGTGTCCCTATTCACCCCATATTACGGTAGGCCTGCATATCTAAATTTCTTTTCTGTTCAATTTCTGCTGGCTACAGCATATACAGTAGCCTGCTGTAGCTGCGAGCGGGAGCGAGTTTCGCTCGCTCGCCTGCTTGAATGGATGATACGTGGAGAGGGGAAGATAATCAATTTTCCACTTAAGAAAATTTCATGGGTACATGTTGAGCCGATAAAATGTTAGGTACCCGTACTTTAAATGGTGATAATAAATTAAGTTTGTCACTTCTTCAAATAATCTGATAATGCACTTTTTCTGACATAAAAATATTTCACAGTCCTCCCTGCGAGAAAACAGTCGTCATTGAAATTTGGGCATTTAGGCTCAGGTCAAGGTATTGTAATATGTTTGAAGAAATCAACCCATTTCCATTTCTGAGGCAGAGTTATGTAGTTAGCAGAAAACCACAGACCTGTAGCAGTGTAGCTGTCATAGGAGCAGAGATCCAGCATCTTGTGATTTTCCAATGAACCAAGGTTTCTTCAGGTGATTTTCAATTAAGTTTAAGATGTTCAGGTGCAAAGGTCAATCAAACGTCATTGACCAATATGAAAAAGTTATCAGAGCAACAAAAAGTCAGACACTTTATCTGTCTGGAAATTCTTAACTTGTTACCTTGTTGCACTATATTACAAATTGTTACATTGTCAGACAATAACAAGCTCAAGGTCACTGACATGAATGGAGGAGTCAAGACATCAACAAAAATCCTTGTTCGTGATTGGCTTATTTAGATAATGGAGGGATTAGCATTCAGTTTCCTTTTGGAGGAGGAGGGGGGGGGTTACTTTACCACATATGATCTTTAGGGTCTGGGGGCTATGGATTATTTTTTTAAAAAGTTTCCCATTCATGATTGACGCTAAAAAAAGTTTGTTCAGCACATGAAAATTAAAAAGGAACAAAGTTTGTTTCCACCTGTAGCTGGGGTACCGTAAGTTGTCGCTTGTCCGCATGCGAAAAAAAATTTGTTAGTCGTAAATGAAAAAAAAGAGTTTGTCCCAGGAGTAAAATCCAACCATCCGGTCGGCCCTTTAGTTCAGTCAAGACATTTTGCAGTGAAGACAATAAATGTATTTAAGTCATTGAAAGTAAAACGTTTGCTGTCATTGCCTTGTTTATGCAATGTATGCTGGACCAATGACCATGTTAAAAAACACAACTTATTACCCAACTTTCCGTGATCACACAATCAACTTTCTCTGATGATCTTTGCTGTGATCACGTCATGCAAAATCTATATATAACCACAACGAGTCTGTGTCTGTTCATGACGCCACTAGCAAATGATGTTGCTATGACGTCACGAGTTGAAGTTAGTGCTTGCCATGACTGGTGAGGTCGCATGATAAAGTAACATAACGTCACGTAGGCCAGAGTCAGTTTTCAAGTCTATGCTATAATAAAGGTCTGAAAAAAACAAAAAAAAACAGAAATCATCCATTTTCATTAATTAAGGTACTAGGTTTTGCAAAAACTTGAAAAATGTTACATTCAGGCTCAAAATATGATTTGTAAGTTTTTTGGGGGTTCATAATCATGGGACCTAGCAACAAATACACAATTTTCCAGATTTTATTTATTGTCCCATGGACTAAAATCATAATTAAGTTCTGAAAAGCGTTTTTATTGTGGCAGAAAAATTGTCAGAAAGTGATAGACCCCGGAGTCGTCGTCATTGATCGTCGTCGTCCGTCATAATGGGCCAGTTGACGTCGTCGTCATGCCAAACAAACGTCAGTCGCCGTCGTCAGTGGTTGATTTGACTGGCGTCAGTTGCCTGACAAATGAAATGCTTTAAGCAGTAGCAGACTCTGACTACTATAACAGCAATCTGTTGTATTGCAATCAAGACATTTTACTTCAATTGCTGCTTTATTGATAGGATTGATTTGTTCAAGGTACAGTTTTGTTGGGTGACACTTGAATTGCAATTAAGCCAATTGGTACTTGATGACAATTAGTTATAGGGTAACAAGAGTTCTTTCAAGTTCATGCCTTTGTTTTTGGTCCTTTTCTTTTGTCATTATTTAGTTGCTGTTGAGGCAGCTCCATAATGCTTCTATGGAAATGACTTTTAAAACAGACAAGATGGTCACAAAGCTCCAAAATAAGTTGGTATGAGATTGCTCATGCAGCAAAAAATATAGTCATTCAATGCACCATTCAGAAAACTTTCTTTGGTTGTGCTCTGACTACTCTGAATATGATTATATGATTTCTCAAATGTTAAAGTTTTATCTCGTTGGACATCCTTCTGGAATAAATCTGGATATTCCATATGATTATATAAGTACAAATGTACCAGATGTAGGCCTACTGTTCCACATCAGGGTATTGCACAGGAACAATATATCAAAATTTGTACTGAGGGAGCCATCCAGTGTGGATTGGGGAAACTCTCTACAGGTGAAAATCAGTTTGGAAATATATTGAAAGCGAAATATGAGTTAAGATTTTTCAATTTAAATCATTGTAGTTGATAGGAATTAGGAAAAAGAGCATATATATAATGTGTAGACCTGGCAATTGGTTATTCTGTAAAACAACGGTTACTTAAATGTTGTCGGAACTTTCCTTTTTGAGGTTTTCCTTATTTATTTCGGCAAAGATCTAGATTTTTTTAAGGTTTGTTAATTGATAATCAGTTGAAATCAGTTGAAATGACTTCAGTCAGTTGCAGTTGAAAAGTTATCAACTAGTCGACTTAGTCAGTTGAAATGAAGAAAGTCAGTTGATTCATTAAAACAACTGACTCCTGGGTCTAGAAAGTAATAGGCCTGTGCCAAAATTCACTCCAGCGGTTTTTGAGATTAATTTTTTGACAATTGCTTTTAACCACCCTAATTCAACTTTCCTTGGTTTTCATTCAGATTTGGCTTATATCTGAAATCATAATTAGAATATTATGTTTAAATTACAACAGTAATTGATAGACCAACAATGCCATTTATGATTGGACATCAAATTCACAATTTAATGTTTTATTTTGGAGAAATAAAGCCGTCTCATTTTATAATGTATACTATGTATTTAATTTATATGTGATTTGTCCAATTGTTTTTTTTTTTGTAACACCCAATAACAGAAAAACAACTTTAAAATGAGGATTCTTAGTAAATTGTAACAAATATATATATAAATAGTAAATTTGACAGTTTTAATAGTTGTTTTTTATCAATTATACAATGATATAATTGATAGATATAATATAATCTATACTTATTTTTCTTCAATTCACTTGATGATTGATTATTAGGCCTTTCATTTGACACACATTTTGTGATCAACTTACTTGAATGGATGTCAAATTGATACACAATCAGGTTTAGCACTTCAGCAGTAAATCAATACCACTCAGGCAACTGATCTATCAGATGTAGGCCTATAGATGGTCATGGGTCAACTCGCCAGGAGAGAACTCGCCAGGTGACAACTCACCAGGGCCAAAACTCGCCAGACGAAAACCCGCCAGGACACCAACTCGCCAGTAATTTTATTAATAAGCTTAAAATAAACTTAAATAAACTTAGAACATAAAGACATTGTTGTTAATCATTTAACATGGCCTGCAGTGCACTAGATTGATGCTGATTGATGCTGAAAAAGATCGTTACAATGAATGAAATAATAACTTTTGTTCCTGTGCGTCTTTCTATTGTCCATGTTGTGCATGTCTGATACAAGTCTGCACTCTGCAGTAGCTACTAATTTAGCAATCATTTGTCAACCTGATCTAAACGTAGCTTTTTATCATCAAATTAACTGAACAATCCCAGTTAAATGTTGTTAAAATTGATTAGTGGAAAATCACGTAAATGTCTAAGCAATACTTATTAGACCTACTACTTTTTAGTCTTCACGACATAAGTCTATACAGAATAAGTGGAAATTTCATTTGAACACTAAAAGGTATAAATTATTATTATCTTTGTACAGAAACATAGACACTTCAAGTATTTGAAATGGAAAAATTAATATTATTGAACATTAAACAAGTCTTAAGTTTGTTTTTATTTGTGCACGATTTTTATTAATTTTGAACAAGTTTGCAGTGTCAGTGGAACACTTTATTTTTCTCTTTTCAATTATAATCCATTCTTCTTCTCTCCGCATAGATCAGTGCAACAATTTAATAATTTTACTGTGAAGTGTAGAGCGAACACATAAAACTCTCCTGCCGCATTCCTGCATATTTAATATGAACAAGACATATAAATTTAAAGAAATCTTAATTTTAATTATCTTATTTCTAAATCAATTTAATCATTGATGAATACATGCTGTCTCGATTTCAAAATTAATGTATTGTGTATTGTCTTCTGAAAATATGTGAAGTTGAATTGCATTCCATTGACACTGTTGTTTGTTTAATTGGACAATTAATTGCATAATTTAAAAAAACGTGTCAAGTTAATTGTAGGTCTAATAATAAACATGCATGTTTGGCAATTAAGAATTGCGAAAAGGATAAAGAAATGAATGATAAATTTAATAAACTTCTAATCATCCACTGTGCCAGATACTTCGTTCTGGTTTTAAATAAAGAAAAAATCTGAAAACTCACCTTCTCAACCACGTGTATGGTACATGAAATAGCTGATGTTGCTAATTATGTTAATTTGCAATTGTTCATACAAAACTTTAATACTAGATCTGAAATGTGTAAATCCTGAATCATAGCCAGTTGAAAATTTTACATGAGATAATTGCTGGTTGCAACATCTTGCTTTCAAGTCTCAAAGCCTTCAATGCCCTTAATTATAATTTAACTTTATCATTAGGCCCGCCGACTCTGAACTAGTTGGCTGTCCACATCCAATAAAAAAAATTTTTTTTTTTTCTTGAGAATTAATCGAGTAAAACAATTTGTTTTCATATCTTTGTGAAGAAATACAGTCCTTTCATTTCATAGTCAAGGAGGGTTTTAAAACTACATATCAGCACATTTAGTTTTAAAATTCTACTGTCAAATTACTCAAATAAGAAATCAAGAATGATAATGAAATGAAACAGATAGGTAGGCTGAGTTAATAAACAGAGAAGAAACCAATAAATTAACCCATTTTGGTATTGAATTATTAATAACGCACAGAAAGAAAGTTTTTATTAATTTACACAGCAGAAACTGCCAGATATAGGCCTAAACACTTGACATGTTTAAGAGAATAGTCATTCTAAATAGCACAATAAAACAACGTAACATGCTGAAAATAGTTGATGTTATAACTATTTTTCTGCTAAGTATAGCAATCTATGAACAAATTCTTTAAGTCAGACTTTCTTTATTATTCAAAACATCAAAAAGAGAACAAACACAATATAGCCTATACATCTATTGCCCCATAATAGGTAACCTGGCAAGTTTGGGAACTGGCGGGTAGTCAACTGGCAAGTAGTGGGCCTGGCGAGTTCTCTCCTGGCGATTTGACAGTTCCCCCTACAGATCTATATTGATTGAAATTCAATTGTCACCTATATGTAATTAACTTAATTGGATATCTGGTGTGACGCAAGTTTTGAACTGTCAAAGCTGGTTGCAATTAGGTGAGCTTTCCTTTGAAAGTTGGCAGGAGTTCGGGCAAATTGGTAATTGAAACAGCTAATAACAGACAAAATGTTCTTGTGTTGGGTGCAAACAATTACAATTTTCAGTAACATCAACTTTCAAGTGCTATTTTCGACTTGAATTGCTTGAAAGCCAGATTTGACAAGGCAGCCTACTCCACCACCTGGCCTTCCTAAACGGGGCGAACTAAGAAAGTAATATCCACCATTTTGCTCCAATTCGCCAATTTCAACTGTAACGTCATCTTTTAGCCAAGTCTCAGTGAAAAGAAAGATGTCGAGATCATATTCGTCCTGGTAGTCTTTAACAATTTGCGTTTTCTGTCTCAAGCTTTGAGCATTCCACACACAAGTTTGTAGAATACTGTTTGGTTTGAGAATAGTCTTGGGGGAATGATTTTTGATATGTTCTGTATAAGCTGATCCAGAGTCTTTTTGTGCTACAATCTCGAACCTGTTTGAGAGTTTGATTGAGCTACTGTTGCTATTTATACATTTTGCCCTAGGTAGATTTGAGTCTGTTGTTGATTGTTGCCCGTCGACATGTTTATTTAGACCTGTCCGCAAAACCTCAGAGTAAAGCTTTCTATATTTGTGCATCGTTGATGAGCCAGAAAATTTGTGACTGACCAAAGGACTTAGTCCGAAACAAAGGATCAGGCAATTTGTGACTAATCGAAGGGTAATTAGTTAGGGTCGAGGATCAATCAATATGTGACTGACTGAAGCACTTATTTACAAGCGAGGATCAGACAATTTATGACTGACTCAAGGAGTTATTTAGAATAAAGGATCAATCAGTTTGTGACCGACCAACGCAGATAATTATAATCGAGGTCAATCAATTTGTGACTGACCAAACGGGTTAGTTAAGAATCGAGGATCAATCAGTTTGTGACAGACCACAGGGGTTAGTTAAGAGTTGAGGATCAATCAATTTGTGACTGGCCAAAGCAGATCGCTAGAATCGAGGATCAATCAGTTTGTGACTGACCAAAAGGGTTAGTTAAGAGTCGAGGATCAATCAATTTGTGACTGACCAAAGCAGATAGCTAGAATCGAGGATCAATCAGTTTGTGACTGACCAAAAGGGTTAGTTAAGAGTCGAGGATCCATTTTCATTAATTAAGGTACTAGGTTTTGCAAAAACTTGAAAAATGCTATTTTCAAGCTCAAAATATGATTTGTAAGTTTTTTGGGGGTTCATAAACAAGGGACCTAGCAACAAATACACAATTTTCCAGATTTTATTTATTGTCCCATGGACTAAAATCATAATTAAGTTCTGAAAAGCGTTTTTATTGTGGCAGAAAAATTGTCAGAAAGCAATAGGCCTGTGCCAAAATTCACTCCAGCGGTTTTTGAGATTAATTTTTTGACAATTGCTTTTAACCACCCTAATTCAACTTTCCTTGGTTTTCATTCAGATTTGGCTTATATCTGAAATCATAATTAGAATATTATGTTTAAATTACAACAGTAATTGATAGACCAACAATGCCATTTATGATTGGACATCAAATTCACAATTTAATGTTTTATTTTGGAGAAATAAAGCCGTCTCATTTTATAATGTATACTATGTATTTCATTTATATGTGATTTGTCCAATTGTTTTTTTTTGTAACACCCAATAACAGAAAAGCAACTTTAAAATGAGGACTCTTATTAAATTGTAACAAATATATATATAAACAGTAAATGACACAGTTTTAATAGTTGTTTTTTATCAATTATACAATGGTATGAATGATAGTTATATGATCCATACACATTTTTCTTTAATTCATTTAATGATTGATTATTAGGCCTTTCATTTGACACACATTTTGTGATCAACTTACTTGAATGGATGTCAAATTGATACACAATCAGGTTTAGCACTTCAGCAGTAAATCAATACCACTCAGGCAACTGATCTATCAGATGTAGGCCTATAGATGGTCATGGGTCAACTTGCCAGGAGAGAACTCGCCAGGTGACAACTCACCAGGGCCAAAACTCGCCAGACGAAAACCCGCCAGGACACCAACTTGCCAGTAATTTTATTTATAAGCTTAATCTTAACTTAAATAAACTTAGAACATAAAGACATTGTTGTAAATCATGTAACATGGCCTGCAGTGCACTAGATTGATGCTGATTGATGCTGAAAAAGATCGTTACAATGAATGAAATAATAACTTTTGTTCCTGTGCGTCTTTCTATTGTCCATGTTGTGCATGTCTGATACAAGTCTGCACTCTGCAGTAGCTACTAATTTAGCAATCATTTGTCAACCTGATCTAAACGTAGCTTTTTATCATCAAATTAACTGAACAATCCCAGTTAAATGTTGTTAAAATTGATTAGTGGAAAATCACGTAAATGTCTAAGCAATACTTATTAGACCTACTACTTTTTAGTCTTCACGACATAAGTCTATACAGAATAAGTGGAAATTTCATTTGAACACTAAAAGGTATAAATTATTATTATCTTTGTACAGAAACATAGACACTTCAAGTATTTGAAATGAAAAATTAATATTATTGAACATTAAACAAGTCTAAAGTTTGTTTTTATTTGTGCACGATTTTTATTAATTTTGAACAAGTTTGCAGTGTCAGTGGAAAACTTTATTTTTCTCTTTTCAATTATAATCCATTCTTCTTCTCTCCGCATAGATCAGTGCAACAATTTAATAATTTTACTGTGAAGTGTAGAGCGAACACATAAAACTCTCCTGCCGCATTCCTGCATATTTAATATGAACAAGACATATGAATTTAAAGAAATCTTAATTTTAATTATCTTATTTCTAAATCAATTTAATCACTGATGAATACATGCTGTCTCGATTTCAAAATTAATGTATTTTGTATTGTCTTCTGAAAAGGTGTGAAGTTGAATTGCATTCCATTGACACTGTTGTTTGTTTAATTGAACAATTAATTGCATAATTTAAAAAAACGTGTCAAGTTAATTGTAGGTCTAATAATAAACGTGCGTGTTTGGCAATTAAGAATTGCGAAAAGGATAAAGAAATGAATGATAAATTTAATAAACTTCTAATCATCCACTGTGCCAGATACTTCGTTCTGGTTTTAAATAAAGAAAAAATCTGAAAACTCACCTTCTCAACCACGTGTATGGTACATGAAATAGCTGATGTTGCTAATTATGTTAATTTGCAATTGTTCATACAAAACTTTAATACTAGATCTGAAATGTGTAAATCCTGAATCATAGCCAGTTGAAAATATTACATGAGTTAATTGCTGGCAACATGTTGCTTTTAAGTCTCAAAGCCTTCAATGCCCTTAATTATCATTTAACTTCATCATTAGGCCCGCCGACTCTGAACTAATTGGCTGTCCACATCCAATTACAAAAATTCATTTTTTTTCTTCAGAATTAGCCTAATCGAGTTTAAACAATTTGTTTTCATATCTTTGTGAAGAAATACAGTCCTTTCATTTCATAGTCAAGGAGGGTTTTAAAACTACAGATCAACACGCATTTAGTTTTAAAATTCTACTGTCAAATTACTCAAATAAGAAATCATGAATGATAATGAAATGAAACAGATAGGTAGGCTGAGTTAATAAACAGAGAAGAAACCAATAAATTAACCCATTTTGGTATTGAATTATTAATAACGCACAGAAAGAAAGTTTTTATTAATTTAAACAGCAGAAACTGCCAGATATAGGCCTAAACACTTGACATGTTTAAGAGAATGGTCATTCTAAATAGCATAATAAAACAACGTAACATGCTGCAAATAGTTGATGTTATAACTATTTTTCTGCTAAGTATAGCAATCTATGAACAAATTCTTTAAGTCAGACTTTCTTTATTATTCAAAACATCAAAAAGAGAACAAACACAATATAGCCTATACATCTATTGCCCCATAATAGGTAACCTGGCGAGTTTGGGAACTGGCGGGTAGTCAACTGGCGAGTAGTGGGCCTGGCGAGTTCTCTCCTGGCGATTTGACAGTTCCCCTTACAGATCTATATTGATTGAAATTCAATTGTCACCTATATGTAATTAACTTAATTGGATATCTGTTGTGACGCAAGTTTTGAACTGTCAAAGCTGGTTGCAATTAGGTGAGCTTTCCTTTGAAAGTTGGCAGGAGTTCGGGCAAATTGGTAATTGAAACAGCTAATAACAGTCAAAATGTCATTGTGTTGGGTGCAAATAATTACAATTTTCAGTAACATCAACTTTCAAGTGCTATTTTCGACTTGAATTGCTTGAAAGCCAGATTTGACAAGGCAGGCTACTCCACCACCTGGCCTTCCTAAACGGGGCGAACTAAGAAAGTAATATCCACCATTTTGCTCCAATTCGCCAATTTCAACTGTAACGTCATCTTTTAGCCAAGTCTCAGTGAAAAGAAAGATGTCGAGATCATATTCGTCCTGGTAGTCTTTAACAATTTGCGTTTTCTGTCTCAAGCTTTGAGCATTCCACACACAAGTTTGTAGAATACTGTTTGGTTTGAGAATATGTTACCTGTAGTTAAACTTGTGGAATTGGTTGATTATTCTTGGTGTGTTGTCCACTTGGAGCAGCAACAAACAACATTTGTTTTCGCAGAGACACCTGGCTGTCACTTGGCTAAGTGTTTCAAACTTTGGTCATGTGACAGAGGCAGGCTGTCATTCTGCTACAAACTCTCTGGGAGAGAGGAGCTTTTGCTCCTAGGTTTACATTGCAAATAGGTGAGTGCACACTTTGTTAAATGGGACTTAAATATATTTTATAGTATTATTTTATCTAAATGCTTAGTCACATTTAACTAACAAATATAATCATTTCTTAGGTCGGTTTTCCTGGTGTCCTATGTCCAGTGATTGGGAATCGATTAAACGCATTTCCAAATAGGTTGGTTTATTAATACATTTTACTTGTTTAATATTGAACATTGAATTAATATGGTACATTGAACACTTTACATTATGGAACTTATAGTTCTTTAAAGATAGTGTAATTATGAGTTGGCTAATGCACATGAAGTGCAGCAACAGTAGTTGTACATAGATATTAATTGTGGTTCATAAATTATATAACTTTGGTTTATAAATATATATCTGGGTGCTTGTACATAGTTAGTAAATATACTTGTACATAGTTGTGAATATATATTTATTGTCTCTAATTTGTATTGTTTACAGGAGTGTGGATCGATTGATTTAGATCGATTATATTGATTCGTAAATAAATGGTTTTGAACCTGAGATCCCGTCTTTGTATTCGTTACACATGAGGGCACAAGGGCAACAATGGCGCAGTTCGACAATTGAAAATCGCTGAAGACACGGACATCATCAATTTACAGACCGATATTTGTGGAGCATCAAGGTGAAATTTATGCTAAGAAAATTTTTTTAATTTTAAAGACTGAGATAAGACTCTAATTTAAGCCTGTTGAGCTTAATCCCTTCAACTAACAACGGATTACAACTTAAGCTGCTAAGAGATTTGAAGTTGCAAGCTTAAAGACTTTTCAACAAACAACAACTTATTACTTTTAAGCAGCTAATCTTCAAGTTTGGTTGTTCATTTTGAGAATAAGAATAACCATTGACTTTCTTCAACAAAATTAAATCTTGAATTGTTTGCAATAATTGTTTGCATAATTGTTTTACACATTTTGTTCATGTTAACTTTGATGTTTTGGTTGAATTCTGTTTTACATTTATGATTAATTATTAAGTTAACTTTGTCATTTGGTTAACTTAGTCATTTGGTTAACTTAGTTATTTGGTTAAGTTATTAGTTATTTGGTAAAGTTAATTGTCATTTAAGTTAGTAGTAATTTCTTTAAGTTATAAGTTATTCAATAACTTGTAATTTTTTTGGTAAATTTCCAACTCTTTTGATAAGTTACAGTGACAGCCTATAACTTAGTGTTACGGCTGTGTTATATTTAAGAGTACATTACTTTTTGGTATTACAGTGTATGTTCAAATTTAAATATTTGATTATTAGATTAGTGTATTAGTAATTAGTGTTGACTGGACACGAGAACAACTAGATTATAGTGGTCAAAATTGGTAGAAATATTTTTACTTTATCAATTTTTTGGGTCTCATTTTACATTGAGTGCTTTACCTATTTAGTTCCAATTATGGCAGATCATGTGGCTGGTTTAAATGAGGAGCAAAAGAGGCAAGTTCTTCAGCATTTAAAGACTGAGTTAAAGCCTGCAGTTGAAAATGAAGGTTATACCTGTGATGATCGTAAATTGCCTGCTCTTGTTAAGTTTTCTGGAGGCAAGGCAAAGGGTGAATCCACTTACAAAAAGTGGAAGTTTGAGGTCAGTGAACTTAAGAGTGCTAATTGTCCTGATGCAAAGCTCAGAAGAGCTATTCAGAAATCACTTTTTGGTTCGGCTGCTGAGTCATTTATGTCAATCCCGAAAGAAGCGACTGTGGATGAAATATTAGTCAAATTTGATAAATTATTTCTTCCTTCGGCCGATGTTGAAGCCGTTTATGGCAAGTTCTATTCCGCTTCACAAAATAGTGAAGAATCCATTTCTGAATGGTATATCCGTTTGGAAGGTTTGCTTGATGTTCCATCTTTAGCTCTCGATGCTGATCAGAAGGAAAAGATGCTTAGGGCTAGATTTTGGAAAGGTTTAGTCAAGGAATCTATTAAGAGCAGTCTTCGTCACAAGTTTGATGCTAATGAGAGTTCTGTGGATTTGTTAAAGTCAGCAAGATTAATAGCAGATGAGGTCGGAGCTACAGCCCAACATCAGCCAGTACAAGTTCCGAGTACTGATCATCTTGCAAAATTGACATCAGCGATTGAGACTTTGACCGAGAGAATTTCAAAATTAGAAAAGGACAAACAGTCAACCAAGTCTTCAGTTGGACGATTCAAAGGAAGGTGCCATAAGTGCAAAAAATATGGTCACAAAGCAGCAGATTGTAAAGTTAGTTTAAAAGATCATCTGTCTGCATGAATGAGGGTTATGTAGGCAGAAGTCAAGTTAGAAAACCTTCTAATTTATTTGAGAAGTTAATTGGTCCTGCCAACGAGACGCCAATTAAGGTCAACGGTACAAGTTCAACAGCACTTCTAGATACTGGGTCACAAGTATCCACTATTAGTTTAGATTTTTTTGAAAATAATTTGTCCGATGTTTTGTTGAAACCATTAAATGATTTGCTTCGTGTTGAAGTTGCGGGTGGAGCAACTTTATCTTATCTCGGGTATGTAGAGGTGGAGTTGGAGTTTCCAGGAAAGTTGTTGGGTTCGGGAGTTCGTTCTATCCCAGCTTTGTTACTTGTTGTCCCCACAACCAGTTACAATTCTGGTACACCGGTTTTGTTGGGGACGAATGTGATTTATTCTTGCAAGTCCTTGGTCTCTGATCAATGTAAATTCCCTAGTGTGTGGAATGATGTTTTTAGAACTTGTCAGTTCCAATTGCAAGTTCAGTCAGAAGGTATTCCTGTGTACTCTTCGGTTGCAGTTGATCTTCCTTTTGGTAAGTCGACACTTGTAGATGTGGAAGCACAATTGATGCCAGGTATAACTGGAGGCAAGTCTATCTGTTTAGAGGCTGATGGTAACATGAGTTTGCCGTCTGGTGTTTTGATGACTCCTCTGTGGGTAGATAAGGATAGTATCTCTCCAAGGTTTCAGGTAGAACTTAGAAACATTTCTCTGAAGAATGTGAAGCTTCCAGCATTCACTGAGGTTTGTCGTGCATTTCCTGTTTCTCAAGTAGTTAAGCATATGGATCATCAGAGTCCGCAATCCCATGTACATCAGATTACTTCTGAATCTTTGAATGACAAAGAATTTTTAGATATGTTTAGTTTAGACCATCTTGATCAGGAAGTTCAGAATAGTACTTCTGAGCTCTTGCTCAAATGGAAATCTGTGTTTTCTGTGAATGATCTTGACTTAGGGTTAGTGAAGGGTTACAAACATTCTATTGACTTGATTGATGATACACCATTTAAAAGTAGGAGGACTCATATCCCTCACTACATGGTTGATGAGGTTCGGGAGCATCTGCTGACTATGCAGAAGACTGGCGTCATCCAGCCCAGTCACAGTCAGTATTCCTCTCCTCTAGTTCTGATTAGGAAGCCAGATTCCTCTTTACGCATTTGTGTAGATTTTCGATCTTTGAACAGTAGAACGAGAATAGATCAGTTCCAGGTACCATCTGTTCAGTCGACTTTGGATCGCCTAGCTGGTGCAAAATACTTCACCAGTCTCGATTTGAAAACTGGTTACTGGCAAATCCCTTTAGACCCGAAAGACTACCACAAGACTGCATTTACTGCAGGTGGTCTTGGTTTCTGGCATTTTTTAAGGATGCCTATGGGCCTATCGGCGGCTTGTGGAAGTTTTCAGAGAATGATGGAAATGGTGATGGGATCGCTTAATTTCGAGGCGTGTCAACTATATTTGGATGACATTGTCATTTTCAGTGACACCATTGAAAGTCATTTAGACAAGCTATCTCGTGTACTTGCAAAGCTCAATGAATATGGGTTAAAATTAAAACCGAGCAAATGCAATTTTTTCCGTGAAAGATTGAAGTATCTTGGGTTTATTGTGTCGGAAAGTGGAGTCGAAGCTGATCCTGATAAAATCAATTCTGTTGTAAACTGGCCAAGGCCATCAAATTTTGTTCAGTTGAGGATATTTCTTGGTTTCGCCGGATATTTCCGGAAATTTATCAAATCCTTTGCGCAAATAGCAAAACCTTTGCATTCCTTGCTCAAGGGCAGTCTTCTTAAAAAGGGAAAAATTGATCCCAAAGTTAAATTTGAATGGCTACCATGTCATCAGCAGGCTTTTGATGAGTTAATCAGGTGCCTCACAAATACGCCTGTTTTGGCTTTCGCTGACTTCGAGGAGCCATTTGAAATTGAAACTGATGCTAGCTCATCAGGGCTCGGAGCTGTGCTTTATCAGCGTATTTTGGGTCAGAAACGGGTAATAGCCTATGCTTCAAGGACTCTGAATGCGGCTGAGAGCAAATATCCAGCCCATAAGCTCGAGTGTCTGGCTCTGAAATGGGCCATTTGTGAGAAATTTCGTGATTACCTTTATGGCGCTCCTCCTTTTCTTTTGACAACGGACAATAATCCCTTGACGTACTTGCTTTCTACAGCCAAATTAGATGCTATGACACATCGGTGGGTTGCAGATCTTTCGCAGTTCAGGTTTTCTATTCGGTATCGATCGGGTCAGAAAAATGTAGTAGCCGATGCACTGTCACGTAAAGATGAAATGAAGACTTTGTCAGAAGAAACTGTCAAAGCCATCATTGATTTGAAAGATGTTGATGAATTGTTCACTTCTGTTTGTTTGTCGCATGTTTTGCCAGAATTACCTTCATTCGAAGGGCTGTTTGATCTTCCTTTAGGGTCCGTAACAGTTGAGAATTGGGTTGATCTTCAACAGGAAGATCCGCATATCAGTTGTGTGGTAGATGCTTTGCAGAAAGACCTCTCCTATTTTCGGATGACAGTGAGGAGGCACAATTGTTATGGAGGGAACGCCGTCGTCTCTATGTTCATGAGAATGTTTTGTTCCGTAAGAGACATGTTTCTGGTGTAGACCAATTTCAGCTGGTGCTACCAATGGCCAAGCGTCGAATGGTATTCGATTTGGCACATGGTAACATGGGTCACCTCGGTAAGGATCGGGTTGTAGAATTGCTTCGCGATAGATTCTACTGGCCCAGAATGTTGGCGAATGTGGAAGCATGGATAAAATCTTGTGACAGGTGTTTGCGAAGGAACAAGTCTAGAATTGTTGGCAAAGCCCTTTTGCATCTAACTTCTTCTTCGCAGCCTATTGAGGTTGTTTGTATGGATTTTTTGGGTTTGGAAACATCCGTTGGTGGGTATAATTCCATCCTTGTGTTGACAGATCATTTCACCAGATTTGCAATGGCTGTTCCCACAAGAAATCAAACGGCATTGACTACAGCTAAATGTCTTGTGGAACTGTTTGTTCAGCACTATGGACTTCCTCTGCGGTTGCATAGTGACCAGGGACCCGCGGTCGGGCCGGGGAACACTGTTCGTGCGCCGGGGGGAGAAAAAAAATAGGAAAGGGGGAAAAAGAGGGGAAGGGGGAAAGAGGGGAGGGGAAAAAATAAGAAGTTTTGTTTCTCAACTTCATATATAAAGGTACTTTTTCCTTGTGTTTTGATTTCCTACGGTTTTAGTCTCATCTGTTCTCACTTTCACTTTGCAAGTCAGCAAATGATACTCTCACATTGTCTCACATTACATGTACATTGCTCTACTGGACCCTCCTGACAGAAAAATAGTCGAGACGACTCAGACCCACACCTTCGTAGGTTCCAACTCTTAATCTAGGCCTTAACCATCAGACCATGGTCACCCATTATTTGACCAAAAATAGCAGATCGGAATGAAACTCGCAGAAGATTCTTTCATTAGTCATTCACAGTGAAGCAGCACTATTTTACGATAAAGCAAAACAAACAGAGCAATCTGAATCTGAATAGTTTTATTGCATGGTCATGGAACATGACTTTTCTTTTTTATTACTATGCATAATATCAATACAATTATGATGACTTAAATCAGATGTCACCACAGTCGATCACATCGAACATGGTGCATTACATAACATATTAAGTATGCGTCACATATAATATACTTTACTAATCACTTGTGTGAACTTTGTTTTAACAATCCTTATACATTCATAATTAACAAATGACATGACATATGCATTGGATATTATAATAAAACCCCATGACAGTGTAGTTCACAGCTATGAACATCATGAGTGTCAGGTCTGCTCTGAATTAACACGAGTCCGAAGGAAGAATGATGTTCATAGCTGTAAACTACACTGTTATGGGGTTTTATTTATATCCGGCAACGACTTTATCAGTGGTTTTTTACCAAATTTTAGTCTGATAACTTCAAATTCTCCCAAGCTAGGAGCAGCAGTTTGTTGTGACGTCACCAGCTGCCCATTGTGACGTCATGACATAAACAATCGCTGCCGATTGTTTACATAACAACGTCAGATAATTTATTTCATTGAGTTCACTAGGATGAACTCAATGGTGTGAACTCAATGGTTTTTTCATGGTGTTCACTCACAATTGCGGGATATAACAAAAAAAGGTACAACACAAAGAAAAAAGTAGCTCAGATCAGATTGAATCAATTGCTGTCTTACAATGTAACAACTGATGGTTCAAAAGATTAATAATAGTGATTAGTTCGAAGTATATTGTTGATAGTCTAAGACTTGAACATAAATAAATGAAGTTATGGTTCACATTTCAATATTAATATCCCGCAATTGTGAGTGAACACCATGAAAAAACCATTGAGTTCACACCATTGAGTTCATCCTAGTGAACTCAATGAAATAAATTATCAGACGTTGTTATGCAAACAATGGGCAGCGATTGTTTATGTCATGACGTCACAATGGGCAGCTGGTGACGTCACAACAAACTGCTGCTCCTAACTTGGGAGAATTTGAAGTTATCAGGCTAAAATTTAGTAAAAACCACTGATAAAGTCATTGCGGGATATAAATAAAACCCCATGACAGTGTAGTTCACAGCTATGAACATCGTTCGTGTCAGGTCTGCCTTCTGAATAACACTCGTCCTTCGGACTCGTGTTAATTCAGAACAGACCTGACACTCATGATGTTCATAGCTGTGAACTACACTGTCATGGGGTTTTATTATAATCTCCATCACCTATTTTATGTTTTATAATGAAACCTTTGATGTTAAAAGCTCTTCAATTTCATAAACATGCATTTACTCAATCAGCCATAATCCTGCATCATTCTTTGAATATTTAATCATTTTTTGTGAGTAGCCTACACACTGCATGTCATTGACTAATTCAAACACAATTTACATAATTGAATAAGTATCAATTATGATATTTCTCAATGGCTTAAAAATTCTTAAAAAACTTTTCATCTCTAATCTGCCATATAATATACAGATTATTAATACATATTTCAGTTCAATTAAACTGTGAAATAAAACCAATAACAATAAAAAAAAAAAACAGGGAATGATGCCAATGTCTGAACAACAAATACAGTCTTACAAAATACAGAGAAGACCGAAACAAGGAACCAAGTGCTAAGGAAATAGGATGGAATTTCCATGTCATGCAGACATGGTCATAAAAACAAAATAAGTGAGAATCAAGTCCACATCAATGAGAATGAAAATTATAATACTAATAGAATATTTCCGAAATAAAAAGGGTGAACGGCTTTTGTGAAATTTTAAAAGCTTCATAGAAGTACAAGCTTTAAACAATTATTGACTGAAAAACAATACTTTTAGTACAAGATAAAGGTAGTTCATGGTTTTGGTAATTATCCGCAACTGCTGATTGAGTAAGAACTTGTTCTGCTGCATTTGTTTTCATCGCCAGAGTCTGCCCGAGATTATGCTGTTGTCGAGAGTATTTGTGCTTCCACTCAGTAAGCGGTGGAGTCTCATCCATTAGATATCAAAAACGCTGGTTTTCTTTCTGAAACACCCACAAAAAATTCATAAATACATATTATATATATGACTATGCTGTTGGGTGTTGCAGTGAGCTTTTACAGCATTTTTTTCATACTGAAAGAAAAACATTATATTAATATTGAAAATTTCTAAAATTCATTCCATTATGTGTCCTTTCTTAATTAATTATACAATTCAAACGTGAAAAGACTTCACTGACTCCAGCATAGGTGAGAGCCCCATTCTTGGATTACACTCTTAAGTGGTAAAGCATTGCCTCATTATCCACAGCGCTCCTGAAGAAACATGGGAGTTTAAAAAATGTACCGAAAATGGGACTTATACTGCCTGAAACTACATGAAAATTTTAAGACAAAATCGAACAAAATATGTTAGGAATTTTTTGAGAAATTTAAATTTTTTAAAATCTTGTTTGTCTCATAAATTGAATACATGTCCAGAGCCTTATAATACAGTAAACAAGCTTGAAAACATAATGAAACTACTTAGCTCTCTAAAGAATTTCAAACAAGTTAGACCAATGAAATAAAATATTTTGAGACTTTATTGAAATAAATGTGTGACATTGTTTATCACACACTGTAAAAATTCAAAAATGCTAAAAGAAACACATTGCTAAATTTTTTTTCAGTCTTTATAATAAAATATGTGTCATTTTCATTGTCTCATTTTTATGCTAGTTACTTTTTAGTTACTTTTATGACTTTGCGTCATAAAATATGTCCACTGTGGACAATCAAATTGCGTGGTTTGTGTCATGTATGTTGCCAGGTGGCAATTTCGAAGTGACATTTTGATTCGTACTCTTTTTCCATAATTGCAGTACTCTTAATTAATAATCAATCAATCAAAAAATGAAAAAAAACGGTGTCATTATATTCATTTAACACAGGGGTCCAGAGCAAGATGCAAGGTGAAAAAAGACAATGCATGAAATAAAAGGTCTTATATTCGTTTTCAAGCAAAAGTGAAACATTTTGCAGCAGGGAACTTTAGAGAAATCCGCCTTTTAAAACTTTTGACTTTTCACACTTTTTTCTAGGCTGACAAAAATCGCTAATGTGTTATCAAATTCAATATTTTTCAGAAACTTTTGCATGCTTCAAATTGTGTCATAATTGCATAGGATTCTGTTTGCCCTTCAGATACAGAATTTTTTTTCAAGACTGGCCCAGAGGTGCGACCTCAAAATCTGGTAAAATGTGAAGTTTTTATATTATTCACCTTTTTGGTCAAATTCTCAGGGGGTAGCTATGGCTCTGAGACTGTATCTTAAAAAAACATGTTTATCACATACATGTTTAACAAGACTGAATTTCGGAGGACACCATTCATAAATTTTCAAGAAATTTATTTACTGCCGCGACTGAGTGGAGAGAAATTTTGGAATTGGGTGCTAATAAAAAAGAATTTACGATTATCATGAACAAGCGTAACTCGGCATTTAAAAAACACATAAGACCAAAAAATGCTGTATCTGCTTTGATATTCATCAATGATAACAGATGTCCACTGACATTGAATTAATAGAAGAAGGTTTTTTATTCATTGTAATTGTATGTGAATTCATTTCAAATAAATATTTCTGTCTGTTTCTGTCTGTCTGATATACATAATAAAAACATAGGGTGCACCAGCATGTATATGCCCCGCCTTCAGTAGCTATTCTGCTGCTGATACAAATTGTGTTTTTTTTTACAAGCAATTTGAAAAACATTATATTTTGGTTCAATGATGTCATAGGTGACTTGATTGATTGCAGAGATGTATATGTATATTTTCTAATCATTGCAAACCATAATAAGTCGTATAATTATATTTTTTTTACACACATGACATGATAGTCAAAATATATGTCCCCACCTTTGATGAAGAATATGGTACGAAAAGTATAATCCACTAAGCAGCTTGAAAATGTGGTTAAACAAGGTCTAAAATTGACCGAAACGTGATTACAGACTTCTTATTTTGAAATATTTTCACATTGAACATGGTTATATGACAAGTATACATGCACTCTCATTTTTTATTTTGTCATATTCAACATTAGAAAGGAAAATGGTGAGGAAATTTCACATTTTAGCGCATTTAAACTTTTTAAAAATTTGCAATCAACCTTGTAATGGCCATAAAAGTTACTAAGTATTATATTTATTTATAACATTTGTTGAAGTTTACCAATTAATTCCTTGCCAATAATTTGAGAGAAACCAAAATTCCAGAAAAATGTCAGAAATCCTAAAATGTTAGGTAATTTAAACAGGTAATTTGGACATCTTCATGCAAAATTTCAGAGGTCTAACCCCAAACTTGAAGGAATCATGGGGCATTAAAAAAATAATTTTCAGTTATGAATTTTTGTAGCTTGCGTGTTATTACGAAGCGTCATTATTCTTTTGTTAAATAATTCTGCACGAGAAAAGGATTGTAAAATTAGGATGCCCCCTTCATTTTTCGAACTTCATTTGAATGGACAATGCTTTTCCATTGTAACTACAATACCCTCAGCAATAAACAGTGCTGAGGGTAAAAATCAAACTTGATATTTTCTATGTCAATCTTAGGTCACTTGTACTAATATCGTTTGTAGACATTTATCAAAACATTGGTTCCAGGAAGTTCCTTGCATATTCATTAGTTTTTACATCCAAAACTGCAGTGTTAAAAGACCCATGCATTTTAATTCATGTATGTGCTGCCTAATTTCAAACCTCTGTAACACTCACATGAAGAATAAGAACTGTGACCCTCAATTACATGAAAAAGATATCAACCTCCGCTAAATCCTGTATGGTTCCTTAGTTTGTCACATTTTATTTGTTCTAGCAGTGTTAAAGGGCTGAATGGCAAATAAAAGTCTAAGTGAGTTTGCAACAACTCCAAGTGTTGACAGTGATATAAAAATTGAAAATAATATGAGATTTTCAGATTTTTAAATTAACCAATTATGCTTCATAATGCACAATTTACTGATCTGATTTTTTTTCATTTATTTATAAATGCCATCTACACATTTATATACATATCTTACATAATGGGTGTGAAAAATTTATATTTCCGGGAAAATTATTTACATTATTGCATGGATACGAAACTAAAGCCCTTTAATTTCATGCTGCATTAGTAAAATTTTTTCAACCTTGCATTTTGTCCAGGAGCACACTAGTGACATACTAATCAACTTATAAAGAAAATCAAAATTGTGAATTATTCTGGATAACATGATGACGAAAACATGAAATCATTTTGCAATTGCATACGTGTACATGTTAAATCAACTTTATAATATTATGGAAGTTGGTCCGATAAAATCTACACCAATTATGAGTGCTTCCCTCTCACTAAAACTTACCGGTAAATTAGTAGGAGAATGGGTTGGGACGAATTCGAACAGCTTTGGAGCCCAGGGCAGTTGACATGTTTTACACTTGAGCCTTCTTGCTGACGTAAAGCCTGAAATTGAAAAGTTTTTGTCAAATTTCGGTGAAGATAAAAAGTTTTGCTAAATCGAACACTAGTAAATGTGACTTAGTGAGTTCTTATTCATACTGTGACAATGACTATAAGGACATATTATTACTATAGCACAAGTTAAAGGAAGTGATAGTAATGGTTTTGCCTTGATCACGTAAAAATTTTACAAATTTCCAGTTAAAATCAAAAGCAGAATTCTCAATGTGGCACAGTGCTTGCAGTTCCTCTAAAACTAAGAAAATTAACAGCAACACAATTTTTAATGAAATGTTATCAAAATGTTATTATGAAATCGAAAGTTAAGATGATACATCACCTGATGATGTCCGCATAACAAAGCTGAACGGCCTCGAAGTTTTCATCTGAAAAAATAGGAAAATTTGATTGTATCAGAGCCAGCTATATATTTGTGTCAATTGAAGGTCTACAGTAATGAACAATATGAATCAACCGAAATTCAAAATTTGCAGGTTTACTTTTCCGAAGCTATACGGCCAAACACTCTTCAGCATTTGATTTTTATCTTTTATGTCTCATTTTGCTATCAGAATCACATGCTTCCATCGATTATAGTATTTTCAAGAAAGAATAACTTTAACCCTTTGTCATAAAAGTTAAAAAATTTCTTAATCAAGCGATTTGTTGCTGCTATCCAGCTGCTCCCTGCCCCTCACTATATTACCTGGCCATGCCAAAGTATTTATGCAATTGATGTCTAATGGAAATTAAAAAAATTTGTGCCCATGCTTAAAATTGGAAGATCATCAAGCCTCTGTCAGACATTTGGTCTGACAAACAGGCACCAGGTCCTTTTGTCATAGCGAAAGGATTCTTGTTAGACAGAAAAATTTTATAAAATGGATGTATGTAAAAATAAATATAGGCTGCGCGCAGTGCGCGGCAGCATACCCTCGGCTTTCAGCAGCAATTCTACTCCAGAACTCCAGAAGTAAGAATTTATTGCTTAATTTGCTTTTATAAACATTTAAAAATAGTTTAAATATATCGGATCATATTTGATGAAGAATATGGTACAGGAAGAATTATTATGCAAGTAGCTGGCAAGCTTCATTAAACACGGTCCAAAATTGACCGAAACGTGATAGGAGACTTTTTCTTATTTTTTGCAATTTTTATCTTCATAATTATGCCAAAATAACTGCAATTTGAAAATGGTGATATGACAAATATCATGTTATACAATCTCATATTTCTTTTTGTTCACATTCAATAGCTTAGCATAACATTAGAAGGAAAATGATGGAGAAATGGGTGTTTTCACATTTTTGTTATATCACTGCAAAAATATATAAATAATATATAACCAGTACAAAAACTTGATATCCGACTAGCCCTTTAATAGATGCATCTTTTGCCGCAAACAGCATCTTCCTACCTGCTTCCGTTCCCGTGCAGTAGGGCTGTGCAATCGAAACATTTTCTGAAATCGATTAATCGACTTGTATTTCGATTCGATTATCGATTTTAAATCGATTTTTACTTAGAATGTCAAGATCAGCATAATTATATGAATTCCTTGACTCTCGATGAATATCCATGGTGTTAAAATTACAATGACCAGGACCAACAGACTTTTTGCTGGAAGGAAAAGGAAATATAGTATATGAATCAATTTGATTAACTTAATATTATTCATAATTATAATGTATTAATTCAATGTAACTACTGATAGAGTTGACTTCTTTAAAACCATGCGTCTCAGTACAGTTGTAAATAAATAACAGATGTGTATTAGTCTATTAGATAAAGTTCCGTCTCCGAAGTCTATAAATTCAACATGGATGCAGACTTGCAGCAGTAAAACTTAATTTCTAATTTGTGAAATATCTTTCATGGCTGGCAGTGTGGCATATGCACAGATAAGAACATCACAGATAGCACGATGGTGTTCAGCTCCTCAAAAGCTTCAAAACGATACCAAATACAGCCATGTATCATGAATTCTTCATTCAGCTGAAAATCGATTTTTAGTTATTTTGTGGAGATGATCGAAATCGAAACTTTTGGCGACGATTGTCGGCGATAATCGTCGCATCGGCACAGCCCTACCGTGCAGTGCATTTTTTTGTAAAATTGAAAAAAAAACAATCTTTTTGTATGCTTGTGGCTACAGCAGCACTCAAATCTGGTGCTTCCTCTCAGGTCCGTCCAATCGCTTACGTGTTAAAATTCATGAGCGTGCAATAACATGCGTGCAATATCGTAGAATATGGCACGGCTGTCAGCCAATGAGGAGCGAGTATTTCGGCTAGCCATATGATATCATAATTTATTTTATACAGGAGCAATAGTTTCGGCGCAGTGACCAATACACATGTGTGACTCTTCGAGGTCGTAATTCAGAAAAAAATATGCATAAATTTGATAAATCTGCTTTATTAACAGTCAATTATGGATTGCGAAAGCTATTAATTGAAGGCTAATTTCTCTTTCAAAAATCACAATCACCATCTGTACCGGATTGTATCAACGAGTGGGTTAACTCAAACCTGTGTTTGTGATTTTCTGTGTTAGTCAACCGGTTTTACAAAATTGTGTTAGCTTGTGAGATATCAACAAAAAAGTGGTTAAGATTATCTTTTTATTGTTGTGAGCAGAGCTTTGGAGTCGGGTGTTTACTACTGAACCGACTCCGACTCTCGACTCCTTTGGCTTTCTGAAAAGTGACTCCGACTCCCGACTCCCCTTATTGGCATTATTGCACACAAATATTACATGATTAACAGGGGAGAAAAAGTAGTTCGACAAAGTTTTCATTGGATTTTGTATATGAATACTTCTATAAGAAATTTTGAGAAACCTTTCAAATTTTTGTAATTGTGTTTTTGTAAATTATTTTGATTATTTGTAGGAGTCAGGAGTCATCAATTTAATTTTCGACTCCGACTCCACCTGAAAGTCAAAGTTCGACTCCGACCCCGACTCGGACTCGAAAGCCCTGGTTGTGAGGGACATTTAACCCAATTTTGACGGGGATTCCCGGGGGTTTCCCGAAAATGACAGCGTCATTTGACACAGGAAAAAAAAGGCCTTGTAAAAACCATTTCCATTGCAGTAAAAATGGAACAAATCACTCAGTTTTTAAGATACAAATCTAAAATTTTCACAGCATGTTGCTGGATACCTGCTGCGTCTTCGCTGAACACGGCATGAAATTCGACTCAGCCGTTTTTATTACACGACCCTCTGACCTGAGATAAAACAGTTTTTTTAATGTCCAACTTCAGACAGCCGCCAAAAAAAATCTGTTGAAGATATCTTTACGCGCTTCACGACGAAGCTGGGAAATATAGTTGACAACTCTGTGTCAAAATTGCACATTGATTGCATCAAAATTGGATTTTTAAACAATTATTTTGTGCCGCAGTAATTTCTCGGACGAACCATTTTTGGTTAATGCCGTTTTGACACAATGTGTGTTGGCCTATTGGCCTATATCTTTCGACTGTTTGCATTGCAATCAAAATCACCTGTCTGTGTCAATTTAACAGTTAGAGACTTGAAAATTGTTGTGCCCCTTCCCTGATGGATGTTGCATCTACGCTGGCAGTGGCATAAAAATCGGCAGTATTGTTCAGATCACGTTACTGGGTCAAACAGACAATAACAACAAAGGAAAAACGTTTATCACAGGGCTCACAAAATTCATTAAACAATGATGCAATCAATTCACATACCTTGGCTTACTACTGACAGCTGCAGTATTTCCACAAAACGAAGAACTGTCAGGAAGAGCATGAAGAGCAGCATGACATTGTTGTGGATAGTCCATGTTGTCAATGAGTGCCAGCAAAATTAGTTTCGAACTTGACACAGTTTTAAACATCAATTGAATTGACACAATTCAGATTTCTAAATTTTGGTGACTGTTATATATTGATATTAACAAAATAATTTATTAATTTTATGAATTATTAACATCCAAGAAACAAATAAATGCAAATATTCAGTGTTTAATTTCGTACAAAAACCCCCCTGAAACCCCCCTCTCAGTTCAGTCTCACTTTGTCTCAGTTCAGTCTCACTTGTCTCACTTGCCCGAATTGAGTCTCACTTGAGTCTCACTTGAGTCTCACTTTGTGGGAAAGTGAGACAAAGTGAGACAGAGTGAGACAAAGTGAGACTGGGGGGATTTAGTGAGAAGAGTGGGGGGGTTTAAGCGGTCTGAGTCCAAAGTCATTGCTGAGTTATGCCAGTTATTAGGCATTGAGCGGTCGCACACGACGCCATATCATCCTATGTCAAATGGCCAGTGCGAGCGCATGAATCGTTCTTTGTTGTCTATGTTGGGGACGCTGCCAATGGAGAAGAAATCTAGGTGGAAAGATTATGTGTTACCAATGGTACATGCGTACAATTGTACAAAGCATGATACCACCGGTTTTGCTCCCTTCGAGCTCATGTTTGGTCGGAAGCCCCGTCTTCCCATAGATTTGGTTCTGGGTCTCAATCATCCCTCTCAGTCATCTTCTTCTTACTCTGAGTATGTTGCGAACCTTGAAAAAAGGCTTAAGGAAGCAAAATGTTGGGTAGATACAATTCGCATCTTAGAGGTCGTAAGTTAGAGTCAGGGGATAGAGTTTTGGTGAAGAGAGTTCGGTTTGGAGAAGGAAAGCACAAGCTGGAAGATTTTTGGGAAGAGGAAGTTTACGTCATAGTTGAATGCCATCCGGACGTCCCAGTGTACAGCGTGAAGAAGGAAGTAGGGAAAGGCAAGATCAGAAAGCTGCATAGGAATCTGCTGTTGCCCATTGAGGACAAAATTCCATTAGACGGAGCTGAAAGTGAGTCTGATGAGGAAGCAGATATGAGGTCAGTTGCTGACATGTACACCGAAGGCATTGATTATGTGGACGAAGAAAATGTTGAAGTTGATGAAGGAGGTGCCGTGGGTCACGAAGTGGTGGAGCCGGTCAGAGGTCAGCAAGAGCAAGAAGATCCAGCATCTGAAGAAGTGATGCAAATGGATAGGCCAGTGCCTGCACCAAGACGGTCGGTCAGAACTGTGAGACCAGCATGGATGACATCTGGTGAATACGTCACAGATTTTCAGCTTAATGTTCTGTCACAGCGAGAGAAATTTGAGTTAGTGAGTTCTCTTCTGTCTTTATTGAATGATTAGTTGTTTTTTCTTGTTTCTTTCGTTCTTGTCTTGACGTTAGCATCTTTTGCTGTGGGTCGAGTTGGTGAGGTCACCATCTTTTTTTAGGGGGGTATATGTTACCTGTACTTAAACTTGTGGAATTGGTTGATTATTCTTGGTGTGTTGTCCACTTGGAGCAGCACCAAACAACATTTGTTTTCGCAGAGACACCTGGCTGTCACTTGGCTAAGTGTTTCAAACTTTGGTCATGTGACAGAGGCAGGCTGTCATTCTGCTACAAACTCTCTGGGAGAGAGGAGCTTTTGCTCCTAGGTTTACATTGCAAATAGGTGAGTGCACACTTTGTTAAATGGGACTTAAATATATTTTATAGTATTATTTTATCTAAATGCTTAGTCACATTTAAAGACGAATGCTACTATTCCCTTGAAACACTTCTGACGTTGATTATCTTATGAAATTTTGCACACTTGTACATTTAGTGACAAAGAAAACATTTTTGAAAAAAAAAGTGTTTGTCACCAGCATTTTCACCTAGATAGCGCCCCCTAGATTGGAGATTGTTGAATTTTGGGACTATCTTTAAATAATTGCTCAAAAGACATATTTCCTGCATTGATAAAAATTTCAAAAATTGCTCACGTGTAGTTTATACATATGTTTACTCATTAATTGAAAAAATAAAGGGTTCAGTTTACCCTATTGGCCATGAGCGCCCCCTATATTTTGGGTAAATTTGTGAAATTTTCAGTAATTTGATGAATATGGCCAAAAATAAAATATTTCCTACATTGATAAATTTTTCATAAAGTTCCCACATATAGCTTATATATATACCTTTTTAGTCATGAAAAAAAATTAGGGGGTCACCAGCCTTTCTTGGCCTCCAGCGCCCCCTACATTTTGAAGAAAATGGTGAAATTTTTGGCAATTAGAAGAATTTGGCCAAAAAAAAAAATATTCCCTCATTAATAAATTTTTCAAAAAAATTCAAATTGCAGCTGATACATATACATATTTATTCATGAAAAAAAATTAGGGGTTAATCACTATTTTGGCCCCCAGCACCCCCTACAGTTTGAAAAAAATTATAAAATTTAATGGAATTTCATGTATTTTGCCAAAATAAAATACTTCCCACATCAATAAATTTTCCAAAATTTTATAAACTGTAGCGCTCACATATATCTATTTATTTATGAAACAAAATTAGGGGTTCACCCACATTTTGGTCAAAAGCGCCCCCTATAGTTTGAAGAAAATGGTGAAATTTTAGGGAATTTCATGAACAATCCCAAAAATAAAATACTTCCCACGTTGATAAATTTTCCAAAATGTTAAATATTGTAGCTCTTATATATATCTACTTATTCATGAAACAAAATAAGGGGTTCACCACCAAATTGGCCACCAGCGCCCCCTACAGTTTGAAGAAAATGGTAAAATTTTGAAGAATTTCATGAACAATGCCAAAAATAAAATACTTCCCAATGTAATAAATTTTCCAAAATTTTATTTATTGTAGGTCTTATATATATCCACTTATTCATGAAACAAAATAAGGGGTTCACCACCAAATTGGCCAAAAGCGCCCCCTACAGTTTGAAGAAAATGGTAAAATTTTGAAGAATTTCGTGAACAATGCCAAAAATAAAATACTTCCCACCGTAATAAATTTTCAAAAATTTTATCTATTGTAGCTCTTATATATATCTACTTATTCATGAAACAAAATAAGGGGTACACCACCAAATTGGCCACCGGCGCCCCCTACAGTTTGAAGAAAATGGTAAAAATTTGAAGAATTTCATGAACAACGCCAAAAATAAAATACTTACCATGTTGATTAATTTTCCAAAATTTTATAAATTGTAGCTCTTATATATATCTACTTATTCATGAAACAAAATAAGGGGTTCACCACCAAATTGGCCACCAGCGCCCCCTACAGTTTGAAGAAAATGATAAAATTTTAGGGAATTTCATGAACAATGCCAAAAATAAAATACTTCCGACGCTGATAAATTTCCCAAAATTTTATTTATTGTAGCTCTTATATATATCTACTTATTCATGAAACAAAATAAGGGGTTCACCACCAAATTGGCCACCAGCGCCCCCTACAGTTTGAAGAAAATGGTAAAATTTTAAAGAATTTCATGAACAATGCCAAAAATAAAATACTTCCCACGTTGATAAATTTTCCAAAATTTTTATCAATTGTAGCTTATACATATATATACCTACTTATTCATCTTAAAATCCGAGGTTCACTATCCTTTTGGCCACCAGTGCCCCCTATTTCTTTAATAAAATGGGTGAAATTTTAAGCAATATCATGCATTTAGCCAAAATAAAATACTTCCCACATTGATAAATTTTCAAAATGTTATCAAATGTAGCCTTTACAGATATCTACTTCTTCATGTTAAAAAGCTTGTGGTTCACCACCCTTTTGGCATCAAGTGCCCCCTATACTTATTATTCCTTTAAAAAAAGTTTGGGGTTCACCCTTGGGCCATCAGCGCCCGTCCCTATGGGGGGCACAGGGGGGCACGTACCCCCACATATTGGACCTGTGCCCCCAAAGGTGCCCCCCCTCCATATGAACTTCCCAACTCTGACAAAAATATACAATTAGTATAGTGGGTGCCCCCCCAGAGCATCGCGTGCCCCCAAGGTGCCCCCCCACCCCCCCCATTCCAGACCCCCCAGTTACGCCACTGGCACCCCCTCCATTTTAAAGAAAGTGATGAAAATTCAAGGAATTTCATGAATTTTGCCAAAAATAAAATACTTCCCACATTGATTTATTTTTCTAATTTTATTAAAATGTAGCTTCGACATATATCTAATCGTTCATGAAAAGAAAACTAGGGGGATTATCACACTTTTGGCCCCCAAAATTTTGAAGAAAATGGTGAAAATTCATGGAAATTCATGAATTCTACTAAAAAAAATAATACAAGTTTTAAAATGTTATCAATTTTGCTTTGATATATATATCTACTTATTTATGAAAATGTTAGGGGTTCACCACCCTTATTGCCACCGGCGCCAAACATGGTATAGGGGTAGATTATGTTTGCAGACGCTCCCTACATTTTGAAGGAAATGGTGAAATTTTAAGGAATTTCATTTGGCAAAAATAAAAATACTTTAAAATTTATAATTTTTTCCAAATTTACCAACTGTAGCTTTAACATAATATCTAAACTGCTCACACTTAAAAACGCACACTTCCAAAAATAACACTTCCTCTAAAAATATCAAGATGAAAGTTTGAACACTTCTAGTAGTTGCAATCAGGTACATTCATGAAAATTTTCAAATCTCCAAGTGCAGTACTTTTGTGTCAAATTAAATCGTCGTGGTTACCATTTAAAATGCAAGTCACAAAAATTCAATTTCCTCAGATCACTAATTCCAACAACTAAGCTGTTCCTTCCACAATATTTTTTGATAAGCCAGGAAATTTTTCAATTTTACTAGCATGATGGTTTGAGGAAAAGGGATATTTGACCAAACCACAATTAAAGAGGATGAAATTAATAAAATTGAAGTGTCAATGCTGACCCGCCCCCTACAGGAGACTTTTGTCAAAATCTCCAAAAACAATGTTTTATTCAGATTTATGAGTATTGATATGGGATGATTGTACGTCTTTCTACTTTGGGTGAGCAAAAAGCCGCATAATTTGACAGTTTTGGTTCACATGCATCACTTCCAGATGCTGAGTCGTACATTTTGAGTTTTCAATTCAAAATCTGCTGTATCATTAACTGTTTTTTTCAAAAACTTCCGTGGGGCAGCTTTTGGATGTCCTGTGCCTGTCATATGAAAATTTCAGAAGATTAATCCTATCCAGTTTACCACAAAACCAATGTTTCCATTGGTGCATTTTGTATTGAAGTGCAACATTGAAGTGCATCTCTCTCTCCCTGATCATCTCCCTCTCCTGTGCACCCCTCTCCCTTTGCATCTCCCTTTGCATCTCCCTTTGCATCTCCCTCTCCCGTGCATCAGATTCTCCCAAACCTGTGCATCTCCCTCAACTGTGCTTCTCCCTCTCCCTGTGCATCTCCCTCTCCCTGTGCATCTCCTTCTCCCTGTGCATCTCCTCTCCCTGTGAAAGCCCCTCTCCTGCGCATCTCCTTCTCCCTGTGCATCTCCTCTCCCTGTGAAAGTCCCTCTCCTGTGCATCTCCCTCATCTGTTCATCTCCCTCTCCCTGTGCATCTCCCACTCCCCGTGCGTCTCCTCTCCCTGTGCATCTCCCTCTCCATGTGAATCTCCTCTCCCTGTGCATCTCCTTACCCCTGTGCATCTCCTCCTCCCTGTGCATCTCCTCTCCCTGTACATCTCCC
Organism: Platynereis dumerilii; assembly: GCA_026936325.1. Classification (NCBI taxonomy): domain Eukaryota; kingdom Metazoa; phylum Annelida; class Polychaeta; order Phyllodocida; family Nereididae; genus Platynereis; species Platynereis dumerilii. Next base: position 1,138,130 of record JAPTHN010000087.1, on the reverse strand, counting down.
TCTCTTCGTGCATCTCCTTCTCCCTTTGAAACTCCCTCTGCCTGTGCATCTCCCTCACCTGTGCATCTCCCTCACCTTTTCATATCCTTCTCCTGTGCATCTCCCTCTCCCTTTGCATGTACCACTCCCTGTGCATCTCCCACTCCCTGCGCGTGTCCCACTCCCTGTGCATGTCCCACTCCCTGTGGGGGAAGGGTTGGTCTTGTGGTAGCATGCATCTGCCAATCCCTGGGTCCAGGGTTCAAATCCAGCTCTGGCCTGGTCACCTGGGCCTATGTTGGATGGCTGTTACCCCAGTCCCTGTGCATGTCCCTCTCCCTGTTCATGTCACTCTCCCTTTGCATGTCCCGCTCCATGTGCATCTCCCTCTCCCTGTGCATCTCCCACTCCCAGTGCATGTCCCACTCCCTGTACATCTCCCTGTGCATCTCCCTCTCCCTGTGCATCTCCCACTGCCTATGCATGTCCCCCTTTCCTGTGCATCTCCCACTCCCTGTGCATCTCCCTTACCCTGTGCATCTCCCTCTCCCTGTGCATGTCCCTCTCCCTGTGCATGTCCCTCTCCCTGTACATCACCCTGTTCATCACCCACTGCCTGTGCATGTCTCACTGCCTGTGCATGTCCCACTGCCTGTGCATGTCCCACTCCCTGTGCATGTCCCTCTTCCTATGCATCTCCCACTCCCTGTGCATCTCCCTTACCCTGTACATCTCCCACTCCCTGTGCATCTCCCACTCCCTGTGCATCTCCCTCTCCCTGTGCATCTCCCACTCCCTGTACATCTCCCACTCCTTGTTCATCTCCCTCTCCCTGTGCATGTCCCTCTCCCTGTGCATGTCCCTCTCCCTGTGCATGTCCCTCTCCCTGTGCATGTCCCTCTCCCTGTGCATGTCCCTCTCCCTGTGCATCTCCCTCTCCCTGTGCATCTCCCTCTCCCTGTGCATCTCCCTTAACCTTTGCATCTCCAACTCCCTGTTCATCTCGCTCTCCCTGAGCATCTCCCACTCCCAGTGCATGTCCCTCTCCCTCTCCCTGAGCATCTCCAACTCCCGGTGCATGTCCCTCTCCCTGTACATCTCCCTCTCCCTGTGCATCTCCCTCTCTCTATGCATGTCCCTCTCCCTGTACATCACCCTGTTCATCACCCACTGCCTGTGCATGTCCCTCTCCCTAGGCATCTCTTTTACCCTGTGCATCTCCCTTACCCTGTACATCTCCCACTCCCTGTGCATCTCCCTTACCCTGTGCATCTCCCACTCCCTGTTCATCTCCCTTACCCTGTGCATCTCCCACTCCCTGAGCATCTCCCACTCCCTGTGCATCTCCCTAACCCTGTTCATCTCCCTTACCCTGTGCATCTCCCACTCCCTGTGCATCTCCCTTACCCTGTGCATCTCCCTCTCCCTGTGCATCTCCCTCTCCCTGTGCATCTCCCACTCCCTGTGCATCTCCCTCTCCCTGTTCATCTCCCTCTCCCTGTTCATCTCCCACTCCCTGTGCATCTCCCTTACCCTGTGCATCTCCCTCTCCCTTTGCATCTCCCACTCCCTGTGCATCTCCCGCTCCCTGTGCATGTCCCTCTCCATGTGCATCTCCCTTACCCTGTGCTACTCGCTCTTACCCTGTGCTACTCGCTCTTACTGTGTCACTCCATCTCCATAAATCTGATTCTCCTGTTCATCTCCCATTCCTAAGCAGTGCAACGCATTTCCACGGATCCAAAATCTATCACACATCTACCTATGTGCGTTCTGGAGCATGTGTGGATATGTAAAATTTGGGTCACTTTTTAATGATAATCAGTTAATCACATGCCAAAGCTATTTAAACATAGGCTGCGCAGCAGCAAACCTTCAGCGAAAAAACAACAGGCCGGAAACAAGAAAAATAATTTTTTAATATTTTTCTCAATATTTGAAAAAGTACAAAATATCCATCCCTGAGACCATCAAAAGGCACAATAAGACCATACAGGCGACATGTGTACCAAATTTCATCCATGTGCATGCAATAGGGACGAGTCCTAGCCCGGAAACGAAAAAAATATTTCTTAAATATTTTGCTCAATATTTCAAAAATTACACAAGGTTCATCAATCAAAAATCTAAAGGCACAACTAGACCATATAGGCTACATGTGTACCAAATTTCATCCATAAACATTCAATAGGGGCTGAGTAATGGCCCGGAAACTATCTATCCGCCCGCCGCCCGACCGCCCGGACGCCCGCCCGGCGGACGGACAACTTTTGACTTCGTTCGCTGAAGGTAAAAATGTAGATTAAAATTATGGACAAAAGATGATATACCAAAGACAAAGACAGACCATACAATCATACAATGTAGCTCAGGAAACAACGACTACAAAACCGGCGACAAAAACCTTACACTTCAATTTTGAATAACCATAAGCTTGATTTTCGCAGTAAATTGACATCAATTTTCCGCAAGACATGCAGCAGAACCACAAACAAGTAATTTATGATAAAAACACAAGACTTGAGTAGAAACCACTACTTTATTTGATGAAAGTCACATGCTTATAAGCAAATGTTTAAATAAGCTCAAGCAATTTAATAAGTTCAATTCTAACAGTCCTACTGGTAATAACTTTTGATGACATTCACATGCTTCTTCAAGTTCAGCATTTAAAATTTTTTAAAGTCAACTTTCAGCAATGCCCCTCAGCGAATAAATATGTTATTGATACAACTGAGTAACTTACAATATAGTTTTTATAGTCTTCCCATTAGTACTTACATTAATTCAGAAGATCCAAAGTATTTTTGAAAAGAATAAGGTATCTTATATTTCATAAATAATTTCATAGGCAATTACAAATGCATTTCATTAATACAGTAACAATTGAAAATATTTGCTGATTTTCTTGGATAATTAGATCCCACATCACTTGTCCATTTTTCAGTTAACATCAAATAATTAAAAGAAAATAACAATTCATTAATATGAATTACAATTCATCAGTTTGAATGCTTATTGTTGTATGTTTCTCCAAATAGACTTCTCTCAGCTTCTTAGTCTCATCTGCACCAGATATAAATTTCTTTGGTGGGGTTTTTTTTTTTCTTCAAGTTGTTGTAGTTCCTGAAATATTCAACAAAGGTTTTCAAAGACTGTTAATCACATTGCTAATTTGCCAGGAAGGTGAAGAACAAAAACAATTCTGCAATTGTGAAGTTATAGAATAATTCATGAATTAGCTGATCCAGAAGTTAACCATAATCATGTGAATATAGTAAGATTTATGATACTGTTTGATACAGCAGTTTATACGTGAAATTGATAGAAATCTAAAAACTGCTTGTCATTTATAAACATTTAGTCGTAACTTTAAATCAGCATGACAAGTTCACTTTAGATATTGGAATGATTTCAACTACAAAGTTTAACCATGAAACCTAGTCCGTAGTTATAAAATTTTCCACGATCCCATTATTCAAGGCGTTGAAGTTATATTACTACAGAACAGATTCAAGAAACAAGGCAACAGATCAAACCACGGACCCGGGACCCCTTTAGCTACCTAAAATTTGACTCCAAGTCTCCTGAACCTCTATTTCTACTTCTCTTATGGAGACTATTGCACAGTATGACTAAAATCACAAGGAAACAAGAAAGAATTTAATTCCGCAACATTTCCGTATTTTGTCTGTGTTTCTGGTAAAATAATGATTGACATAAATATGGAACCTGGATGTCCTCTGTTGAGTGCCAGTGTTTTTGCAAAGAGGTATCCATGCAGTGGCTGGCCGGACCAAGCTGGTGGTATTTAAGATTCACAAATTTTAATATGAGAGCTCTATATTGTCAAACCTAAGGCGTGACCATTTAATTTCCAGGGGGGAATCAGAGTTTTCCTCTGAGTAATGACATTTAACTTTACTCTACGAACTGGGACCAACTGGGGGGTATCGAGCAAGGGGGCACCTGGGAGGTCCCTGTGCGGCACGCGATTCTCGGGGGGTGGGGGGCACCCATGATACTAACTGTATTTTTAGCCATGGTTGAAAAGTTCATATGGGGGACCCCTGGGGGGGGGCACAGACAATATGCCCCCCCCATAGGGACGCCACTGCCGACGTGAAATAACTAACTAAAATTGGATTAATATGGTATTAATTTCTGTAGATGTAGAGTAGACGTCTATTTTGTTTATTTTTATTTTTTGCAGACGCAATTTCTTTTTGATATGCAGATTGTAAAAATAAAACTTTATAATTTTTTGGGCCTATATAGTAATTATTTAGTGAAAGCCCAAACCAAAGTGGCAAAGTCCCCTAATAGCTCCTAATATTCATTCAAAAATCAAGCAAGGCCTTCTTAAAAAAATACCCCTGACAGAAATTACATGTATTTATTCTAAGACTGTCCAAAAATAATTTATTTAAACAAAATTTAGCAAGAAATTATTCATAAAAATATTGAATATTATATTTATTGAATTATTTTAATGTCTCAATCATGAGAGCACGAAGGCAAGGTTATCCCCCCTGAAGTATTGAGTACATGTGGCCTAATCACAGTTTAATAAATCACTACTACTGAATTTTCCTGTGCTACTGCTAGACAAGCAATGCAATTGACATGATTAGGTTGGCACCATGCCAATTTTTGCCGAATCATGTTTGCTGTGACTCCCTGTGAGTGTGAGCTCAGCTTGAGCTGATCCCATACAAGTTTCTGCAGAAATTCACATGCAAACTAATCATGTAACTCACCTGTATTCCCTGAATGATTGTGCATCACTTCTCCGTGCTTTGACAGCCTTGTTGACAGCCAGCCTGCTGCAGAGCGTGACCTATTTCTCCCAGAGGACGCCACTAGCAGTCCTACTGACTGGTGGCGCACCTATGTTTTGTTTTTATTTTTCGTGACGTCACATCAGTATCCGCAGTGCGGCGCTGAGAATACCCGCATTCGTCTTTAACTAACAAATATAATCATTTCTTAGGTCGGTTTTCCTGGTGTCCTATGTCCAGTGATTGGGAATCGATTAAACGCATTTCCAAATAGGTTGGTTTATTAATACATTTTACTTGTTTAATATTGAACATTGAATTAATATGGTACATTGAACACTTTACATTATGGAACTTATAGTTCTTTAAAGATAGTGTAATTATGAGTTGGCTAATGCACATGAAGTGCAGCAACAGTAGTTGTACATAGATATTAATTGTGGTTCATAAATTATATAACTTTGGTTTATAAATATATATCTGGGTGCTTGTACATAGTTAGTAAATATACTTGTACATAGTTGTTAATATATATTTATTGTCTCTAATTTGTATTGTTTACAGGAGTGTGGATCGATTGATTTAGATCGATTATATTGATTAGTAAATAAATGGTTTTGAACCTGAGATCCCGTCTTTGTATTCGTTACGCATGAGGGCACAAGGGCAACAAATAGTCTTGGGGGAATGATTTTTGATACGTTCTGTATAAGCTGATCCAGAGTCTTTTTGTGCTAGAATCTCGAACCTGTTTGAGAGTTTGATTGAGCTACTGTTGCTATTTATACATTTTGCCCTTGGTAGATTTGAGTCTGTTGTTGATTGTTGCCCGTCGACATGTTTATTTAGACCTGTCCGCAAAACCTCAGAGTAAAGCTTTCTATATTTGTGCATCGTTGATGAGTCAGAAAATTTGTGACTGACCAAAGGACTTAGTCCGAAACAAAGGAACAGGCAATTTGTAACTAATCAAAGGGTAATTAGTTAGGGTCGAGGATCAGTTAATATGTGACTGACTGAAGCACTTATTTACAAGCGAGGATCAGACAATTTATGACTGACTCAAGGAGTTATTTAGAATAAAGGATCAATCAGTTTGTGACCGACCAACGCAGATAATTATAATCGAGGTCAATCAATTTGTGACTGACCAAACGGGTTAGTTAAGAATTGAGGATCAATCAGTTTGTGACTGACCACAGGGGTTAGTTAAGAGTTGAGGATCAATCAATTTCTGACTGGCCAAAGCAGATCGCTAGAATCGAGGATCAATCAGTTTGTGACTGACCAAAAGGGTTAGTTAAGAGTCGAGGATCAATCAATTTGTGACTGACCAAAGCAGATAGCTAGAATCGAGGATCAATCAGTTTGTGACTGACCAAAAGCAAATAGTTAGAAACGAGGGTCAATCAGTTTGTGACTGACCAAAAGGGTTAGTTAAGAGTCGATGATCAATCAGTTTGTGACTGACCAAAGCAAATAGTTAGAAACGAGGGTCAATCAGTTTGTGACTGACCAAACGGGTCAGTGAAGAGTTGAGGATCAATCAATTTGTGACTGACCAAAGCAGATAGTTGGACTCGAAGATCAATCAGTTTGTGACGGACCAAAAGGGTTAGTTAAGAGTCGAGGATCAGTCAATTTGTGACTGACCGAAGCAGATAGTTGGACTCGAAGATCAATCAGTTTGTGACCGACCAAAAGGGTTAGTTAGGAGTCGAGGATCAATCAATTTGTGATTGACCAAAGAAGATAGTTAGAATCGAGGATCAATCAGTTTGTGACAGACCACAGGGGTTAGTTAAGAGTTGAGGATCAATCAATTTGTGACTGGCCAAAGCAGATCGCTAGAATCGAGGATCAATCAGTTTGTGACTGACCAAAAGGGTTAGTTAAGAGTCGAGGATCAATCAATTTGTGACTGACCAAAGCAGATAGCTAGAATCGAGGATCGATCAGTTTGTGACTGACCAAAAGGGTTAGTTAAGAGTTGATGATCAATCAGTTTGTGACTGACCAAAGCAAATAGTTAGAAACGAGGATCAATCAGTTTGTGACTGACCAAAAGGGTTAGTTAAGAGTTGAGGATCAATCAATTTGTGACTGACCAAAGCAGATAGCTGAATCAAGGATCAATCAGTTTGTGACTGACCAAAAGGATTAGTTAAGAGTCGAGGATCAATCAATTTGTGACTGACCGAAGCAGATAGTTGGACTCGAAGATCAATCAGTTTGTGACCGACCAAAAGGGTTAGTTAAGAGTCGAGGATCAATCAATTTGTGATTGACCAAAGAAGATAGTTAGAATCGAGGATCAATCAGTTTGTGACAGACCACAGGGGTTAGTTAAGAGTTGAGGATCAATCAATCTGTGACTGACCAAAGAAGATAGTTAGAATCGAGGATTAATCAGTTTGTGACTGACCAAAAGGGTTTGTTAAGAGTAAAGGATCAATCAATTTGTGACTGACCAAAGCAGATAGATAGAATCGAGGATCAATCAGTTTGTGATTGACCAAAAGGGTTAGTTAAGAGTCGAGGATCAATCAGTTTGTGACTGACCAAAAGGATTAGTTAAGAGTCGAGGATCAATCAATTTGTGACTGACCAAAAGGGTTAGTTAAGAGTCGAGGATCAATCAATTTGTGACTGACCAAAGAGGGTTAGTTAAGAGTCGAGGATCAATCAATTTGTGACCGACCGAAGCTGAGTTTGAGTCGAGGATCAATCAATTAGTGACTGACCAATGGGTTAGTTAAGAAGTAGAGGATTAATTAGTTATGACTGAGACAAGCAAGGTAGTGTTAGGCAAGTATGTTTGATTCTCAAGTGCTACGTACAGGCAACACCGGTAAGTTGAAAAATAACTGAAAGCAAAAGGTTGTATCAGTACAAGTTGTTTCTATAATTAAAAGTATATAATATATATAAATTTTTTTTTCAATATTTTCCCTTTTTCCAAGAAAACGTTTTCTTATAAGGATAGCAAAATAGAAATGCACCAAATCAATGTAAAAATCATTGTTATTGTAGCTTTGATGTCTGCTGGGCTGATAGGCTTGGAAGTCTGATGGTTGGTTCAATGGTTGAGTCTAGGATGTGTATTGGCAGTGTTCAGCTCTTCAAATCTTAAATTTCTGAAAATGAGTGCTGTCAAGTGTTGTGTAAAGTCACTGGAAAACAAAGTGAGTTCTGGAGAGAGAAAATATGACAATTATATAACTTTTGAGGTTCAAAAACGAAGGTAAAACGAGCAAAAATGAGCGAAAAACGAGGTCAAAACATTGTATATTGGAGCCAGAAACAATGTTGAAATTAACAGGTAGTTAAATTGCAGAGTTTTGCACTAAATTCGCATGGAAATAGCACAAAAACAGCGATTAACAGGTTAGAAACACTTTACCGACAATCACACACAAGAACAGCAGTTAAATAAACCCAGAGCTTGCATAAAAGATGAAAATATCCACTGCTGAAGCAACACTGTGTTTACAGCCAAAAGCGCCACCTGTTCAAACAATTTCCCTGATCATCCATGGAAAAACACCTATATTTAGTAAATCAGGGGAGATAATTGTGGGAAATGAAGGAATTTTGAAAATATGGATACTCCAGGGGGTCACTCCGAAACTTCAGATTTTGCTGTTTTTCAAAATTTCTCAAGTTTGTGAGTACTTATATTGACCATATTTGGTTAGAAAATTGGCAAAACACTTGGATTTTATATATCGGTTGAGAAATTTGTGTGACAATGTGAATTTTCAGATGTTCAGTCATTTCAAAAATGTAATTTTCCGAATTTCCTCAAATAATCATGATATTCCCACAGTCAAAAGGTCAATGTAGGACCAACCCTATTTTCATAATTTGATTTTAATTAATAAACGATACGATTATACAGCAAATTAGTCATAGTTTCATCTGAAAAAATAATTCATTTGTATCATAGGGCTAATTTACAACATTTAATTCTTCACTAATTTTGATAAGTTGGTGGAAATGTATCAATTTTGTGGGCCCAAGTCTGACATCGTAACACTTCCATTTTAGCCATTTCTCATGATCATTCATGAAAAAACACCTATATTTAGTAAATCAGGGGAGAAAATTGTGGGAAATGCAGATATTTTGAAAATATGGATACTCGGGGGGGGGGGGGGGGGGGGGGTCACTCTGAAACCGCAGATTTTGCTGTTTTTCAAAATTTGAAGAACATTACATGTTTAGAGGGCAATTTCTCAAATTGGTGAGCACTCATATTGACTATATTTTTCAGAAAATTGGCAGAATACTTGGATTTCATATATCTGGTGGGTAATTTGTAGGAAAATTTGAATTTTCGAAAATTCAGCCATTTCAAAAACTGTAATTTTCCAAATTTTCTGTAAGAATTCGTGACATATCCACATTTAAAAGGTCAAAGTTTTGTCTGTAAAAATAAATATTTTGTGTCACAGGTCTAATTCTAAAAATTAAATTTTCAGAAGTGTTATTCAGTTCCAATAATGTTTCAACTTTGTGGGCCTAAGTCTGATATAGTAACACTTCAATTCCCACCAATTTTGCTTATCACTCTTATTTTTTATCCAATTTTGAATATCAACAAAGTGTTTTCACGATTTCTTATTTGGGTGATCCGTTTCAGTCATTTACTTTTAATTTCTATTCACTTCTTACAATCAGAGGGTATGGAAATGATTATTTTCAATGTTGGATACATTTATATGTTGGTTTAAATCCCTGAAATGTGTCATTAGAGGTTTTTATAGACAAGACTGAAATTTAATGCTATTTAGGAAGGTATTTAAGGTATTTAGATAAATAACTGAACTTAACTGTGACTTAAATATTAGCTCCACTTTTTATAGCAACTACTGGCACAAGTCCTGTTTAGGCAGTCACAGTAGATAGATAGAGAGATAGATATGGTAAGTGCAGCCCTCTAAGCCGTTCTGGGCACTCACGAGAGTTGATTGATGAGATGGGAGAGAGAGCAGGAGTCTTTAAAATGCTACACACATACCCCATGTGAGGGATCTTTTACTTGCCTAGCATAGATACTGATACAAGGGGCCGCCAATTTGACGTCCCTCCGAATGACATCCAGCTGGGATTTTGGTCATGAAGGTTCACTCAAAATTTTATGCTCCCTACCTGGGGTTCGAACCCATGCAAGCCAAGACCCTCAGCGGAGCAGGCAGGCACCTCAGTCACTTGGCCACCCAGGTGCCCGAGACAGGAGCACCAAACACAATGAGCTGTTCTTGTGCTAGGTGAGCTTATATAACATCATCGCCACTGTAAGAAATGGTTAACTTGTAACAATATATGTATGACAATGGTCATTTTGACATCTTCTGACATGAACTGCTTGATCCAGGGAGGAGCTATCAAGAAATGCTAATGAAACAAATAAATAATTGTGCTGTGAGGCTGAGTCGTCATGCGAGCTCTAGTCCTCTGTCACATTCACGATGAAGATGATGCGAAGTTGCCAAAAATTGTGACAATTTATACCAATTCTCCTGAAGGTAAATTCATGACTCTAATGAATCCGGACTCCTAGATCAAGAATCTACATTCAAAATAAATAATCTCATCATTTAGGATAACTCCAATTACACTCAGGAAACAATCACCTAAATCTTGACAGCATAACATTTTACATTATGTAACCCTGTTTCAAAAGTCCTTTTGTTGTCTAGGGTCATTAGCCATGGTTGAAAAGTTCATATGGGGGACCCCTGGGGGGGGGCACAGACAATATGCCCCCCCCATAGGGACGCCACTGCCGACGTGAAATAACTAACTAAAATTGGATTAATATGGTATTAATTTCTGTAGATGTAGAGTAGACGTCTATTTTGTTTATTTTTATTTTTTGCAGACGCAATTTCTTTTTGATATGCAGATTGTAAAAATAAAACTTTATAATTTTTTGGGCCTATATAGTAATTATTTAGTGAAAGCCCAAACCAAAGTGGCAAAGTCCCCTAATAGCTCCTAATATTCATTCAAAAATCAAGCAAGGCCTTCTTAAAAAAATACCCCTGACAGAAATTACATGTATTTATTCTAAGACTGTCCAAAAATAATTTATTTAAACAAAATTTAGCAAGAAATTATTCATAAAAATATTGAATATTATATTTATTGAATTATTTTAATGTCTCAATCATGAGAGCACGAAGGCAAGGTTATCCCCCCTGAAGTATTGAGTACATGTGGCCTAATCACAGTTTAATAAATCACTACTACTGAATTTTCCTGTGCTACTGCTAGACAAGCAATGCAATTGACATGATTAGGTTGGCACCATGCCAATTTTTGCCGAATCATGTTTGCTGTGACTCCCTGTGAGTGTGAGCTCAGCTTGAGCTGATCCCATACAAGTTTCTGCAGAAATTCACATGCAAACTAATCATGTAACTCACCTGTATTCCCTGAATGATTGTGCATCACTTCTCCGTGCTTTGACAGCCTTGTTGACAGCCAGCCTGCTGCAGAGCGTGACCTATTTCTCCCAGAGGACGCCACTAGCAGTCCTACTGACTGGTGGCGCACCTATGTTTTGTCTTTATTTTTCGTGACGTCACATCAGTATCCGCAGTGCGGCGCTGAGAATACCCGCATTCGTCTTTAACTAACAAATATAATCATTTCTTAGGTCTGGTTTTCCTGGTGTCCTATGTCCAGTGATTGGAATTCGATTAAACGCATTTCCAAATAGGTTGGTTTATTAATACATTTTACTTGTTTAATATTGAACATTGAATTAATATGGTACATTGAACACTTTACATTATGGAACTTATAGTTCTTTAAAGATAGTGTAATTATGAGTTGGCTAATGCACATGAAGTGCAGCAACAGTAGTTGTACATAGATATTAATTGTGGTTCATAAATTATATAACTTTGGTTTATAAATATATATCTGGGTGCTTGTACATAGTTAGTAAATATACTTGTACATAGTTGTTAATATATATTTATTGTCTCTAATTTGTATTGTTTACAGGAGTGTGGATCGATTGATTTAGATCGATTATATTGATTAGTAAATAAATGGTTTTGAACCTGAGATCCCGTCTTTGTATTCGTTACGCATGAGGGCACAAGGGCAACAAATAGTCTTGGGGGAATGATTTTTGATACGTTCTGTATAAGCTGATCCAGAGTCTTTTTGTGCTAGAATCTCGAACCTGTTTGAGAGTTTGATTGAGCTACTGTTGCTATTTATACATTTTGCCCTTGGTAGATTTGAGTCTGTTGTTGATTGTTGCCCGTCGACATGTTTATTTAGACCTGTCCGCAAAACCTCAGAGTAAAGCTTTCTATATTTGTGCATCGTTGATGAGTCAGAAAATTTGTGACTGACCAAAGGACTTAGTCCGAAACAAAGGAACAGGCAATTTGTAACTAATCAAAGGGTAATTAGTTAGGGTCGAGGATCAGTTAATATGTGACTGACTGAAGCACTTATTTACAAGCGAGGATCAGACAATTTATGACTGACTCAAGGAGTTATTTAGAATAAAGGATCAATCAGTTTGTGACCGACCAACGCAGATAATTATAATCGAGGTCAATCAATTTGTGACTGACCAAACGGGTTAGTTAAGAATCGAGGATCAATCAGTTTGTGACAGACCACAGGGGTTAGTTAAGAGTTGAGGATCAATCAATTTGTGACTGGCCAAAGCAGATCGCTAGAATCGAGGATCAATCAGTTTGTGACTGACCAAAAGGGTTAGTTAAGAGTCGAGGATCAATCAATTTGTGACTGACCAAAGCAGATAGCTAGAATCGAGGATCAATCAGTTTGTGACTGACCAAAAGGAAATAGTTAGAAACGAGGGTCAATCAGTTTGTGACTGACCAAAAGGGTTAGTTAAGAGTCGATGATCAATCAGTTTGTGACTGACCAAAGCAAATAGTTAGAAACGAGGGTCAATCAGTTTGTGACTGACCAAACGGGTCAGTGAAGAGTTGAGGATCAATCAATTTGTGACTGACCAAAGCAGATAGTTGGACTCGAAGATCAATCAGTTTGTGACGGACCAAAAGGGTTAGTTAAGAGTCGAGGATCAGTCAATTTGTGACTGACCGAAGCAGATAGTTGGACTCGAAGATCAATCAGTTTGTGACCGACCAAAAGGGTTAGTTAGGAGTCGAGGATCAATCAATTTGTGATTGACCAAAGAAGATAGTTAGAATCGAGGATCAATCAGTTTGTGACAGACCACAGGGGTTAGTTAAGAGTTGAGGATCAATCAATTTGTGACTGGCCAAAGCAGATCGCTAGAATCGAGGATCAATCAGTTTGTGACTGACCAAAAGGGTTAGTTAAGAGTCGAGGATCAATCAATTTGTGACTGACCAAAGCAGATAGCTAGAATCGAGGATCGATCAGTTTGTGACTGACCAAAAGGGTTAGTTAAGAGTTGATGATCAATCAGTTTGTGACTGACCAAAGCAAATAGTTAGAAACGAGGGTCAATCAGTTTGTGACTGACCAAAAGGGTTAGTTAAGAGTTGAGGATCAATCAATTTGTGACTGACCAAAGCAGATAGCTGAATCAAGGATCAATCAGTTTGTGACTGACCAAAAGGGTTAGTTAAGAGTCGAGGATCAGTCAATTTGTGACTGACCGAAGCAGATAGTTGGACTCGAAGATCAATCAGTTTGTGACCGACCAAAAGGGTTAGTTAAGAGTCGAGGATCAATCAATTTGTGATTGACCAAAGAAGATAGTTAGAATCGAGGATCAATCAGTTTGTGACAGACCACAGGGGTTAGTTAAGAGTTGAGGATCAATCAATCTGTGACTGACCAAAGAAGATAGTTAGAATCGAGGATTAATCAGTTTGTGACTGACCAAAAGGGTTTGTTAAGAGTAAAGGATCAATCAATTTGTGACTGACCAAAGCAGATAGATAGAATCGAGGATCAATCAGTTTGTGATTGACCAAAAGGGTTAGTTAAGAGTCGAGGATCAATTAGTTTGTGACTGACCAAAAGGATTAGTTAAGAGTCGAGGATCAATCAATTTGTGACTGACCAAAAGGGTTAGTTAAGAGTCGAGGATCAATCAATTTGTGACTGACCAAAGAGAGTTAGTTAAGAGTTGAGGATCAATCAATTTGTGACCGAACGAAGCTGAGTTAGAGTCGAGGATCAATCAATTTGTGACTGACCGATGGGTTAGTTAAGAAGTAGAGGATTAATTAGTTATGACTGAGACAAGCAAGGTAGTGTTAGGCAAGTATGTTTGATTCTCAAGTGCTACGTACAGGCAACACAGGCAAGTTGAAAAATAACTGAAAGCAAAAGGTTGTATCAGTACAAGTTGTTTGTATAATTAAAAGTATATAATATATATAAATTTTTTTTTCAATATTTTCCCTTTTTCCAAGAAAACGTTTTCTTATAAGGATAGCAAAAGAGAAATGCACCAAATTAATGTAAAAATCATTGTTATTGTAGCTTTGATGTCTGCTGGGCTGATAGGCTTGGAAGTCTGATGGTTGGTTCAATGGTTGAGTCTAGGATGTGTATTGGCAGTGTTCAGCTCTTCAAATCTTAAATTTCTGAAAATGAGTGCTGTCAAGTGTTGTGTAAAGTCACTGGAAAACAAAGTGAGTTCTGGAGAGAGAAAATATGACAATTATATAACTTTTGAGGTTCAAAAACGAAGGTAAAACGAGCAAAAATGAGCGAAAAACGAGGTCAAAACATTGTATATTGGAGCCAGAAACAATGTTGAAATTAACAGGTAGTTAAATTGCAGAGTTTTGCACTAAATTCGCATGGAAATAGCACAAAAACAGCGATTAACAGGTTAGAAACACTTTACCGACAATCACACACAAGAACAGCAGTTAAATAAACCCAGAGCTTGCATAAAAGATGAAAATATCCACTGCTGAAGCAACACTGTGTTTACAGCCAAAAGCGCCACCTGTTCAAACAATTTCCCTGATCATCCATGGAAAAACACCTATATTTAGTAAATCAGGGGAGATAATTGTGGGAAATGAAGGAATTTTGAAAATATGGATACTCCAGGGGGTCACTCCGAAACTTCAGATTTTGCTGTTTTTCAAAATTTGAAAAACATGCCATGTTAAGAGGGCAATTTCTCCACTCAAATTTGTGAGCACTTATATTGACCATATTTGGTTAGAAAATTGGCAAAACACTTGGATTTTATATATCGGTTGAGAAATTTGTGTGACAATGTGAATTTTCAGATGTTCAGTCATTTCAAAAATGTAATTTTCCGAATTTCCTCAAATAATCATGATATTCCCACAGTCAAAAGGTCAATGTAGGACCAACCCTATTTTCATAATTTGATTTTAATTAATAAACAATACGATTATACAGTAAATTAGTCATAGTTTCATCTGAAAAAATAATTCATTTGTACCATAGGGCTAATTTTCAAAATTTAATTTTTCACTAATTTTGATAAGTTGGTGGAAATGTATCAATTTTGTGGGCCCAAGTCTGACATCGTAACACTTCCATTTTAGCCATTTCTCATGATCATTCATGAAAAAACACCTATATTTAGTAAATCAGGGGAGAAAATTGTGGGAAATGCAGATATTTTGAAAATATGGATACTCCGGGGGGGGGGGGGGGGTCACTCTGAAACCGCAGATTTTGCTGTTTTTCAAAATTTGAAGAACATTACATGTTTAGAGGGCAATTTCTCAAATTGGTGAGCACTCATATTGACTATATTTTTCAGAAAATTGGCAGAATACTTGGATTTCATATATCTGGTGGGTAATTTGTAGGAAAATTTGAATTTTCGAAAATTCAGCCATTTCAAAAACTGTAATTTTCCAAATTTTCTGTAAGAATTCATGACATATCCACATTTAAAAGGTCAAAGTTTTGTCTGTAAAAATAAATATTTTGTGTCACAGGTCTAATTCTAAAAATAAAATTTTCAGAAGTGTTATTCAGTTCCAATAATGTTTCAACTTTGTGGGCCTAAGTCTGATATAGTAACACTTCAATTCCCACCAATTTTGCTTATCACTCTTATTTTTTATCCAATTTTGAATATCAACAAAGTGTTTTCACGATTTCTTATTTGGGTGATCCGTTTCAGTCATTTACTTTTAATTTCTATTCACTTCTTACAATCAGAGGGTATGGAAATGATTATTTTCAATGTTGGATACATTTATATGTTGGTTTAAATCCCTGAAATGTGTCATTAGAGGTTTTTATAGACAAGACTGAAATTTAATGCTATTTAGGAAGGTATTTAAGGTATTTAGATAAATAACTGAACTTAACTGTGACTTAAATATTAGCTCCACTTTTTATAGCAACTACTGGCACAAGTCCTGTTTAGGCAGTCACAGTAGATAGATAGAGAGATAGATATGGTAAGTGCAGCCCTCTAAGCCGTTCTGGGCACTCACAAGGGTTGATTGATGAGACGGGAGAGAGCGCAGGAGTCCTTAAAATGCTACACACATACCCCATGTGAGGGATCTTTTACTTGCCTAGCATAGATACTGATACAAGGGGCCGCCAATTTGACGTCCCTCCGAATGACATCCAGCTGGGATTTTGGTCATGAAGGTTCACTCAAAATTTTAGGCTCCCTACCTGAGGTTCGAACCCATGCAAGCCAAGACCCTCAGCGGAGCAGGCAGGCACCTCAGTCACTTGGCCACCCAGGTGCCCGAGACAGGAGCACCAAACACAATGAGCTGTTCTTGTGCTAGGTGAGCTTATATAACATCATCGCCACTGTAAGAAATGGTTAACTTGTAACAATATATGTATGACAATGGTCATTTTGACATCTTCTGACATGAACTGCTTGATCCAGGGAGGAGCTATCAAGAAATGCTAATGAAACAAATAAATAATTGTGCTGTGAGGCTGAGTCGTCATGCGAGCTCTAGTCCTCTGTCACATTCACGATGAAGATGATGCGAAGTTGCCAAAAATTGTGACAATTTATACCAATTCTCCTGAAGGTAAATTCATGACTCTAATGAATCCGGACTCCTAGATCAAGAATCTACATTCAAAATAAATAATCTCATCATTTAGGATAACTCCAATTACACTCAGGAAACAATCACCTAAATCTTGACAGCATAACATTTTACATTATGTAACCCTGTTTCAAAAGTCCTTTTGTTGTCTAGGGTCATTAGCCATGGTTGAAAAGTTCATATGGGGGACCCCTGGGGGGGGGCACAGACAATATGCCCCCCCCATAGGGACGCCACTGCCGACGTGAAATAACTAACTAAAATTGGATTAATATGGTATTAATTTCTGTAGATGTAGAGTAGACGTCTATTTTGTTTATTTTTATTTTTTGCAGACGCAATTTCTTTTTGATATGCAGATTGTAAAAATAAAACTTTATAATTTTTTGGGCCTATATAGTAATTATTTAGTGAAAGCCCAAACCAAAGTGGCAAAGTCCCCTAATAGCTCCTAATATTCATTCAAAAATCAAGCAAGGCCTTCTTAAAAAAATACCCCTGACAGAAATTACATGTATTTATTCTAAGACTGTCCAAAAATAATTTATTTAAACAAAATTTAGCAAGAAATTATTCATAAAAATATTGAATATTATATTTATTGAATTATTTTAATGTCTCAATCATGAGAGCACGAAGGCAAGGTTATCCCCCCTGAAGTATTGAGTACATGTGGCCTAATCACAGTTTAATAAATCACTACTACTGAATTTTCCTGTGCTACTGCTAGACAAGCAATGCAATTGACATGATTAGGTTGGCACCATGCCAATTTTTGCCGAATCATGTTTGCTGTGACTCCCTGTGAGTGTGAGCTCAGCCTGAGCTGATGCCAGGGGGCCCATACAAGTTTCTGCAGAAATTCACATGCAAACTAATCATGTAACTCACCTGTATTCCCTGAATGATTGTGCATCACTTCTCCGTGCTTTGACAGCCTTGTTGACAGCCAGCCTGCTGCAGAGCGTGACCTATTTCTCCCAGAGGACGCCACTAGCAGTCCTACTGACTGGTGGCGCACCTATCTGTTATCTTTATTTTTCGTGACGTCACATCAGTATCCGCAGTGCGGCGCTGAGAATACCCGCATTCGTCTTTAACTAACAAATATAATCATTTCTTAGGTCGGTTTTCCTGGTGTCCTATGTCCAGTGATTGGAATTCGATTAAACGCATTTCCAAATAGGTTGGTTTATTAATACATTTTACTTGTTTAATATTGAACATTGAATTAATATGGTACATTGAACACTTTACATTATGGAACTTATAGTTCTTTAAAGATAGTGTAATTATGAGTTGGCTAATGCACATGAAGTGCAGCAACAGTAGTTGTACATAGATATTAATTGTGGTTCATAAATTATATAACTTTGGTTTATAAATATATATCTGGGTGCTTGTACATAGTTAGTAAATATACTTGTACATAGTTGTTAATATATATTTATTGTCTCTAATTTGTATTGTTTACAGGAGTGTGGATCGATTGATTTAGATCGATTATATTGATTAGTAAATAAATGGTTTTGAACCTGAGATCCCGTCTTTGTATTCGTTACGCATGAGGGCACAAGGGCAACAAATAGTCTTGGGGGAATGATTTTTGATACGTTCTGTATAAGCTGATCCAGAGTCTTTTTGTGCTAGAATCTCGAACCTGTTTGAGAGTTTGATTGAGCTACTGTTGCTATTTATACATTTTGCCCTTGGTAGATTTGAGTCTGTTGTTGATTGTTGCCCGTCGACATGTTTATTTAGACCTGTCCGCAAAACCTCAGAGTAAAGCTTTCTATATTTGTGCATCGTTGATGAGTCAGAAAATTTGTGACTGACCAAAGGACTTAGTCCGAAACAAAGGAACAGGCAATTTGTAACTAATCAAAGGGTAATTAGTTAGGGTCGAGGATCAGTTAATATGTGACTGACTGAAGCACTTATTTACAAGCGAGGATCAGACAATTTATGACTGACTCAAGGAGTTATTTAGAATAAAGGATCAATCAGTTTGTGACCGACCAACGCAGATAATTATAATCGAGGTCAATCAATTTGTGACTGACCAAACGGGTTAGTTAAGAATCGAGGATCAATCAGTTTGTGACTGACCACAGGGGTTAGTTAAGAGTTGAGGATCAATCAATTTCTGACTGGCCAAAGCAGATCGCTAGAATCGAGGATCAATCAGTTTGTGACTGACCAAAAGGGTTAGTTAAGAGTCGAGGATCAATCAATTTGTGACTGACCAAAGCAGATAGCTAGAATCGAGGATCAATCAGTTTGTGACTGACCAAAAGCAAATAGTTAGAAACGAGGGTCAATCAGTTTGTGACTGACCAAAAGGGTTAGTTAAGAGTCGATGATCAATCAGTTTGTGACTGACCAAAGCAAATAGTTAGAAACGAGGGTCAATCAGTTTGTGACTGACCAAAAGGGTTAGTTAAGAGTTGAGGATCAATCAATTTGTGACTGACCAAAGCAGATAGTTGGACTCGAAGATCAATCAGTTTGTGACGGACCAAAAGGGTTAGTTAAGAGTCGAGGATCAGTCAATTTGTGACTGACCGAAGCAGATAGTTGGACTCGAAGATCAATCAGTTTGTGACCGACCAAAAGGGTTAGTTAGGAGTCGAGGATCAATCAATTTGTGATTGACCAAAGAAGATAGTTAGAATCGAGGATCAATCAGTTTGTGACAGACCACAGGGGTTAGTTAAGAGTTGAGGATCAATCAATTTGTGACTGGCCAAAGCAGATCGCTAGAATCGAGGATCAATCAGTTTGTGACTGACCAAAAGGGTTAGTTAAGAGTCGAGGATCAATCAATTTGTGACTGACCAAAGCAGATAGCTAGAATCGAGGATCGATCAGTTTGTGACTGACCAAAAGGGTTAGTTAAGAGTTGATGATCAATCAGTTTGTGACTGACCAAAGCAAATAGTTAGAAACGAGGGTCAATCAGTTTGTGACTGACCAAAAGGGTTAGTTAAGAGTTGAGGATCAATCAATTTGTGACTGACCAAGGCAGATAGCTGAATCAAGGATCAATCAGTTTGTGACTGACCAAAAGGGTTAGTTAAGAGTCGAGGATCAGTCAATTTGTGACTGACCGAAGCAGATAGTTGGACTCGAAGATCAATCAGTTTGTGACCGACCAAAAGGGTTAGTTAAGAGTCGAGGATCAATCAATTTGTGATTGACCAAAGAAGATAGTTAGAATCGAGGATCAATCAGTTTGTGACAGACCACAGGGGTTAGTTAAGAGTTGAGGATCAATCAATCTGTGACTGACCAAAGAAGATAGTTAGAATCGAGGATTAATCAGTTTGTGACTGACCAAAAGGGTTTGTTAAGAGTAAAGGATCAATCAATTTGTGACTGACCAAAGCAGATAGCTAGAATCGAGGATCAATCAGTTTGTGATTGACCAAAAGGGTTAGTTAAGAGTCGAGGATCAATCAGTTTGTGACTGACCAAAAGGATTAGTTAAGAGTCGAGGATCAATCAATTTGTGACTGACCAAAAGGGTTAGTTAAGAGTCGAGGATCAATCAATTTGTGACTGACCAAAGAGAGTTAGTTAAGAGTTGAGGATCAATCAATTTGTGACCGAACGAAGCTGAGTTAGAGTCGAGGATCAATCAATTTGTGACTGACCGATGGGTTAGTTAAGAAGTAGAGGATTAATTAGTTATGACTGAGACAAGCAAGGTAGTGTTAGGCAAGTATGTTTGATTCTCAAGTGCTACGTACAGGCAACACCGGCAAGTTGAAAAATAACTGAAAGCAAAAGGTTGTATCAGTACAAGTTGTTTGTATAATTAAAAGTATATAATATATATAAATTTTTTTTTCAATATTTTCCCTTTTTCCAAGAAAACGTTTTCTTATAAGGATAGCAAAAGAGAAATGCACCAAATTAATGTAAAAATCATTGTTATTGTAGCTTTGGTGTCTGCTGGGCTGATAGGCTTGGAAGTCTGATGGTTGGTTCAATGGTTGAGTCTAGGATGTGTATTGGCAGTGTTCAGCTCTTCAAATCTTAAATTTCTGAAAATGAGTGCTGTCAAGTGTTGTGTAAAGTCACTGGAAAACAAACTGAGTTCTGGAGAGAGAAAATATGACAATTATATAACTTTTGAGGTTCAAAAACGAAGGTAAAACGAGCAAAAATGAGCGAAAAACGAGGTCAAAACATTGTATATTGGAGCCAGAAACAATGTTGAAATTAACAGGTAGTTAAATTGCAGAGTTTTGCACTAAATTCGCATGGAAATAGCACAAAAAACAGCGATTAACAGGTTAGAAACACTTTACCGACAATCACACACAAGAACAGCAGTTAAATAAACCCAGAGCTTGCATAAAAGATGAAAATATCCACTGCTGAAGCAACACTGTGTTTACAGCCAAAAGCGCCACCTGTTCAAACAATTTCCCTGATCATCCATGGAAAAACACCTATATTTAGTAAATCAGGGGAGATAATTGTGGGAAATGAAGGAATTTTGAAAATATGGATACTCCAGGGGGTCACTCCGAAACTTCAGATTTTGCTGTTTTTCAAAATTTGAAAAACATGCCATGTTAAGAGGGCAATTTCTCCACTCAAATTTGTGAGCACTTATATTGACCATATTTGGTTAGAAAATTGGCAAAACACTTGGATTTTATATATCGGTTGAGAAATTTGTGTGACAATGTGAATTTTCAGATGTTCAGTCATTTCAAAAATGTAATTTTCCGAATTTCCTCAAATAATCATGATATTCCCACAGTCAAAAGGTCAATGTAGGACCAACCCTATTTTCATAATTTGATTTTAATTAATAAACGATACGATTATACAGCAAATTAGTCATAGTTTCATCTGAAAAAATAATTCATTTGTATCATAGGGCTAATTTTCAAAATTTAATTTTTCACTAATTTTGATAAGTTGGTGGAAATGTATCAATTTTGTGGGCCCAAGTCTGACATCGTAACACTTCCATTTTAGCCATTTCTCATGATCATTCATGAAAAAACACCTATATTTAGTAAATCAGGGGAGAAAATTGTGGGAAATGCAGATATTTTGAAAATATGGATACTCCAGGGGGGGGGGGGGGGGGGGGGTCACTCTGAAACCGCAGATTTTGCTGTTTTTCAAAATTTGAAGAACATTACATGTTTAGAGGGCAATTTCTCAAATTGGTGAGCACTCATATTGACTATATTTTTCAGAAAATTGGCAGAATACTTGGATTTCATATATCTGGTGGGTAATTTGTAGGAAAATTTGAATTTTCGAAAATTCAGCCATTTCAAAAACTGTAATTTTCCAAATTTTCTGTAAGAATTCATGACATATCCACATTTAAAAGGTCAAAGTTTTGTCTGTAAAAATAAATATTTTGTGTCACAGGTCTAATTCTAAAAATAAAATTTTCAGAAGTGTTATTCAGTTCCAATAATGTTTCAACTTTGTGGGCCTAAGTCTGATATAGTAACACTTCAATTCCCACCAATTTTGCTTATCACTCTTATTTTTTATCCAATTTTGAATATCAACAAAGTGTTTTCACGATTTCTTATTTGGGTGATCCGTTTCAGTCATTTACTTTTAATTTCTATTCACTTCTTACAATCAGAGGGTATGGAAATGATTATTTTCAATGTTGGATACATTTATATGTTGGTTTAAATCCCTGAAATGTGTCATTAGAGGTTTTTATAGACAAGACTGAAATTTAATGCTATTTAGGAAGGTATTTAAGGTATTTAGATAAATAACTGAACTTAACTGTGACTTAAATATTAGCTCCACTTTTTATAGCAACTACTGGCACAAGTCCTGTTTAGGCAGTCACAGTAGATAGATAGAGAGATAGATATGGTAAGTGCAGCCCTCTAAGCCGTTCTGGGCACTCACGAGAGTTGATTGATGAGATGGGAGAGAGAGCAGGAGTCTTTAAAATGCTACACACATACCCCATGTGAGGGATCTTTTACTTGCCCAGCATAGATACTGATACAAGGGGCCGCCAATTTGATGTCCCTTCCGAATGACATCCAGCTGGGATTTTGCTCATGAAGGTGCACTGAAAATTTTAGGCTCCCTACCTGAGGTTCGAACCCATGCAAGCCAAGACCCTCAGCGGAGCAGGCAGGCACCTCAGTCACTTGGCCACCCAGGTGCCCGAGACAGGAGCACCAAACACAATGAGCTGTTCTTGTGCTAGGTGAGCTTATATAACATCATCGCCACTGTAAGAAATGGTTAACTTGTAACAATATATGTATGACAATGGTCATTTTGACATCTTCTGACATGAACTGCTTGATCCAGGGAGGAGCTATCAAGAAATGCTAATGAAACAAATAAATAATTGTGCTGTGAGGCTGAGTCGTCATGCGAGCTCTAGTCCTCTGTCACATTCACGATGAAGATGATGCGAAGTTGCCAAAAATTGTGACAATTTATACCAATTCTCCTGAAGGTAAATTCATGACTCTAATGAATCCGGACTCCTAGATCAAGAATCTACATTCAAAATAAATAATCTCATCATTTAGGATAACTCCAATTACACTCAGGAAACAATCACCTAAATCTTGACAGCATAACATTTTACATTATGTAACCCTGTTTCAAAAGTCCTTTTGTTGTCTAGGGTCACTTTGCAAAAGTTCCATCAAATGACCCCAAAAAACCATCACATTGACGGTGACAGAAACAGCGGAATGAATAGCGTTTTGATGAGCATCAGCAGCAATGGTGCATTGATGTGCATGTCCGATACAGACCAGATGGCGTTGGTGTCACTCACCCTCCCCAGGCCTGTTGCAACATAGCATTTAGCCAGTCCAAAGTTATTATTTTTTAGCATAATTGTGATTGCACAGGAAAGGGGAGATTCAAGAAAGAGCATTCTCTGATCTATTCTTTCTTATTCATCCTCATTTAATCTCACTCCTTCTGCCCATCCTGCTGGGTCCTCAGGCCCCCATCTTGTAATCTCAGAATGAGGCTCCATGGCTAATCTCAGAATGAGGCCTGACATATTTCTGTGACCTTGGTATAGTGCCTCCTCCATGAAAATCTGGTGATTTCCCACAATTACCTCCCTATTTAGGGGAGAAGCGGATGACCTTCTGGTTTAAGGGGCTGAGGATTTTTGATGAAAAAAAAGTTTGTTTTCAAGTCGATGCCAAAAGAAAAGTTTGTTCAGCACATGAAAACAAAAACTCCAACTGTAGCTACTACCTTGGATACCGTAATGTTAAATTTGCGAAAAAAAGAAAAATCTGTTGCTCTCCTACAAATAAAAAAATTGATCATCGACCTTGCAAACGAAAAAAAGTTTGTCACGGAGTAAAAATCCATAGCCCCCCCAAAAACTATCGTCTGGTTGGCCCTTACTTAATAGAGGTGTTTTAACCTGAATGATTACTGAAGTATTACTATGTCAGACAATTTGAAAATGCGGTCAGTACTACTTCGACCTTCTGATTATGGAAATTTCATGATTTTTTACGGAATTTTGGAAAATTTTAGTTTTTGAGAATGGACATCTTCCCATAGTTTTCTCACCAGATATATAAAATCCAAGTGTTTTGTCAATTTTTAACCAAATATGGTCAATATAAGTGCTCACAAATTTGAGAAATTGCCCTCTTAACATGGCATGTTTTTCAAATTTTGAAAAAACAGTGAAATCTGCAGTTTCGGAGTGACCCCCCTGGAGCATCCATATTTTCAAAATTCCTTCAATTCCCACAATCATCTCCACTGATTTACTAAATATAGGTGTTTTTCCATGAATGATCAGGGAAATTGTTTAACATGGAAGTGTTACTATGTCAGACATAGGCCCACAAAATTGATACATTTCCGGAAACTTACTAAAATTTGTGAAAAACTAAATTTTGAAAATTAGCTGTGTGATACAAAATAATTGTTTTTTCCAAATGAAACTTAAGTGATTTACTGAATAATTGTAATTTTCATTAGTTTCAATCAAAATTATGATAATAGGGTTAGTACTACTTTGACATTTTGACTATGGAAATTTCATGATTTTTTACTGAAATTCGGAAAATTACAGTTTTTGAAATGCCTGAATTTTCTAAAAATTCAATTTTTTACACGGTTTTCTCACCAGATATCTAAAATCCAAGTATTCTGCCAATTTTCTAACCAAATATTGTCAATCCTAGACCCGCACAACATTATGAAATTGCCCTCCAAAAATGGCATGTTTTTCAAATTTTGAAAAACACAAAATCTGCAGTTTCGGAGTTACCCCCTCACAGTAGCCTTTTAGTGAAATTAATAAATAGAGGTTATTTATTGTTAAAAACAATGCTAGCCTTCATCCAAACTCAGTTTGGATAGTTCTTGTTAATTTTTTCTAGCATCCAGAGAGGGCTGAACATCGGCCACTTTTTTGTTGATGAAATGAGGATTTCTGTGAAAAATGGCTTCCCGACACCCCTATTTTGAGGCCCCCCTTGTGAGAAAAGTATTCTGAGTTTTGAAGTTCCAACTTCACATTTCTTCTTTTAAGAGGTGGTCTGATACCTACGCAAAATTTTAGGCCATTCCGAGAACGTCATCCGAACAGCTCTGCATGATTTTCTCTGAGACAGCTCATTAAAAATTAAACATTTGTCTTTTTCGTTAGCACTTTTCCACCATTGCAAAATTTCAATCAGATTGGATGTTGCCTTATGGTGGTACTTTTGTGTTAAAGTTGAGTCCAAAATTGACAAAAAATTATATTTTGGAAAGTCGCGGATAGAAATATCTAGCTTATGTTTTGTTGTGTCATTTCAATTCAGACAATTCAGCAGTCTAAGTGAGACTGACAAAAAATTGACACCCTCTTTTTTAGTGAGAATTATATAGGTTCTCTAATGTTCAGACGCTGTCTGATTATGGCTCATTAGGCCCTCACAGCTTCCAAAACAAGAGCCTCTACAAAGTTTTGTTACTATTTCCTGACAGACCAGGTCATGAGCAAAACATTGATGTAAAAATTTTTTAAAAATCAAATCAGTGAATGGTGTATTTGATGCATCAAAAATTACATTGTCCATTTTAGCTTTACGTGTGACATCACAACTATATACTGAAAAACGTGTCATTCTGAAATACAGAAACGTATTATGGCCTTTTTTCCATTTTCATAAGATACTCAGTTAACCGGATCATAATACCAAATTTCAAATTTTATTTGAACTGCATTTACCTGCTTGTATTTTAAAGTTTCACTTGAATTTTTTTCATGCAGTGTCCAGCGTGATGCAAAAAGTTGATCCCATATGCAATTATTTACCATCTAATATCAAAAGCTATGAGA
Source organism: Platynereis dumerilii (assembly GCA_026936325.1). Taxonomy (NCBI): domain Eukaryota; kingdom Metazoa; phylum Annelida; class Polychaeta; order Phyllodocida; family Nereididae; genus Platynereis; species Platynereis dumerilii. The sequence continues at coordinate 1,111,986 of JAPTHN010000087.1, read as the reverse complement.
TGTGGATACATTAATTTTACTGATATTTACATCAAAGGGGTCATCTGTCACATAGGACTTGAGAATATTTAAAAATTTAAGTCACAAAATTTCATTTATTAGATTAAACAAAGCAAGTGTGAATGATTGTAAATGTTTCTATTTGTTTTGAGTAATAAAATCTTTTTAGTTTTTATTCACATGAGGGAAACTGGCCAACGTTAGCAAGTTTTGGCAAACTCTGAAATTGACCTGACCTTACCTAGTTTGAGGCTGATGTTGATGGTGGCACAAATACATATTAATTGGGGCCAGGAGTTGTAAAGTTGGCAAATTGAATGCCTTAGAGCAGTCGACTACTCCGAGACCTGAAACCAGCAGGCCAGATGCAAGGTCCTGAAGTTAGGTGCCAACAGAGACATCAGACTCAGGTAGGAATTTCATAATTAAGCTAAATTAAATTAAATTGACAGAATGCCTTGGCTATAAAATCAGTTTCCTAATTCTTACATCTAAATATTAAAATTAAATCAATTTGTTTGTTTTATATCACTTAAGTTTGCAACTTTGCATAGTAGTCAAAATAATTGAAATACGAGGGGTGTCCCAAAAGTTCTGACCAATTTTTTTGGCAGACCTTTCTATTTCAAGTAGCTAAATGAAATTTTCACAATATCTGACCATCTATTTTGAAAAAATCAAAACTGACAGAAGTACTTAAGTCACTGTTCTGTTACTATGGTTACGAGAGGTCAGTGTACCCAGCGCAGCTCAATTTCTCAGACGAAATTCAGCAAATTAGCTATGTTAAAAGTCAGAGAATTTATAGTAAAAAAGCAAATGATTGCAAGAAAATGTATTTCCTGATAAGCTATAAACATTGATTCATATTTCAACCTGATCAGCTGAGGCAATTACCAAAGGCTTTTTCCGGCAGTTGCCCAACAGTGCTTCAGACGGTTTGGCTGAAACAATCTGCTGTCAAGAGAAAATGCTCAAGAACCTTCAAAACCCAATTTCATCTGCTTTAATTAACAGATTTGGCCTTCTGTAACTTTGTGCGATACTAAAATATATATACCAGTTCAAAAATTAAAGAAATAATAGTCATAACGATACATGAATCAGTCGCCACATACACTGAAATTCCACAATATAGGAACAGTCCAGTTTGGAGGACCCAGGTGATTGCCTCAGCACACGGGTGAAACTGGTTCACAGTGACTTTAAATGTAAATGAAAAACTTTGAGATACTATTAGGTTTCCAAATAATATTTTTCATGATCATCCATTGCATATTTACAGTAAATTCCTTGGTTATTTACAAGCCTAGACACTTGGATTTGGCCTAGAAATTTGAGCTGCGCTGGGTGTGCTGACCTTCTGTTTCCATGGCAACAGAAAAGTTATTTAAAATGTTGGAACAGGTACCATATTTTCAAAATGGATAGTGAAATACCTGAAATTGATTCTGTGAAAATTTCACACAGCTACTTCAAATAGAAAGGTCTGCCAAAAAAAATGGTCAGAACTTTTGGGACACCCCTCGTATAATCAAAGGCATAAGGGTGCCTCTCTCATCCCAAATTGAGATCAATAGCAATTAATGCGTAGTAAATATTCTTATGTCAGACAGACAGATAGACAGAAATGTTTATTTGACATGAATCCACACAGTTACAATGAATACAAAACATGGTTTTATAATTTAAATGTCAGGAGACATTCACTTTGCCATGAATATGGCGCTAGCATGAATGCCACCTATTAGAACAGAAAATATCAATTTAAATTTTAAATGAATTACCAGAAATTTTCACATTATGACAAATAAACTGAAAATCACAATTAAAAAAAAAAAGATGATAGGAGAAATGATAAATGAATGGAGAAGGGGGATAAATGAAAATGATATGAGGGTCGATGGGACGAAATGAAATGGTCAACAAAGTAAAAAGGATGAAATGATATTACCTATAGTTGGAGGATTGACATATAAAACAATTTTTTATAGGACACTGTTTGTGATACTGGTGGATCAATGAATTTCTAATATACAAGGAGAAGCCAAACTCACTATGAGTTGTGGCCTTTCCCAGGATGGAATTTAAAGTAATATTTAATAACTTGGGTAACTGGTATCTGACACAATTTTCTGCATATGCATGATATAGGCGAGGTCATCTAAAATATTTATTTCGTGTATTGTATGGATAATCATTTTGGGGTTTTATTAGAATATTTGTCACTGAAAAATATTTGGGAATTTGATTATTTTCTAATCAGTAAAAACTTATATAATTTTAATTTCAAAATATCATAAACAGTAAGCAAACACATTTTTTTTAATAAGGGCTGTGTATGGGCATAATATCTAGTATTGGCAAGAAGAAACGGATTTAATTATTTTTGACTTATTTAAATATGAATATTGTAAAATAATAAGGAGGTTTAACTTCTACCAAAATGAATATCATAAAACACTAATGATGAAGGCTCCTTCATGTGTAATCGAATAGTGTTGATAGGTAGAATAACTAATATTGAAAGAAAAACAAAATGGTATTTTTCAGTTGAAAATATTTTATTGATCTCCCGAGTTAATTAATTCATTTATCTTTCTTTGAGTATATAATTATAATAAGTGCAATTCACAATGAACACATGACGTATATAAAACGTTAGCTTAACCCTCAACATTGTAAGGTCATGCAAGTCTTAATAATATGACAAGCATATCTATAGTCAAATCATCTATTTAATCTATCTAATTCGGCTCTCATTAATTTTGCTCATTACATTCATGCAAAAAGGTCAGAAGTTAGAAAACAAGACCTTCCATAAATCTTCAATTCAAGATTAAGCCGCTAATAGCACATACATTGTTTGGACAAGACAGCATGAAGTGGTTGCTGATTGTCACCTGGAGATCTTGTCAATTATAAAGGGTGAAGAAATAAAACAATGAACCTTGTTAGAACAGATGGATGTTTGATTGGATTAAGAATTCCTTAAGAATTCTTAGAGTGCTCGTGCCTGATGGCCATCGAGACTTCATTTAAACATTGCTTGTCGGACAGCAATACATTTAAAACCAGTGTTTAAATTATCTTTAAATTTCTCTGAGCATGGCTTCATAAATCGGCTGTGTCTTCTGGTGCAAGTGAAGGGGAGTCAAACTCAGCTCGACTTTGGAGTAAAAAGGCTCCCAATCCAAAGCAAGATTTTTACAATAATTTCCCATTAATAATTAAACAGTTACAGCAATCTGTATTATTAATGAAATTTTGACATTATTTCAGTGTTGACAGCAAAACCATAATAAAAATCAATCAGTTCTTGCCGCAGGGAGCTTATGCATTCAGTGCAAGAAACTTAATGAATGTGTTATACTTTTCATGTTCAATCTTTAGTAATTGCCTCTGAGATCAACAGGAAATTACATTGACTTCTAAGAACGATATTTATATTTTTATGAAGTGACTGCGAATGCAGGATACTTGCATCTACTCTAAATTGCACTGATATTTGGTCAAGGTTCATGTCAATTATTTATGTATTTGATTGAACCATCCTCATTTTTATGTCTGAATGTTTATGACAACTTTGGGTGGTGTGCATTCAAAGATCAGAATGATTAACTTAGTTGTCTGAGTACAGGTACGTGCCCAAGGATAAATTGCTTATATCATCCTCCAGACCTAATTATAAGTAACATCTTTGTTCAACATTTCATAAGCCAAGAAACCCTGACCTTTGGGGTGATTACTGATCAAGAGTGTGTTATTTTGGATGTTGGGTGCAACCATTTGATTGGCTTAGAGTGATAATGAGTCCTTGAGTATTGGTATATAGTTGAGATTGAGTGAGCCTGTTCTTCAGTCTCGACTCAACCTCAGGAGAGAGGGGCAAAGAATCAATTATACAATAGATTCTGAGACAACTTACTTCTACAAGCTGATGTTGAGAGAGGTAAGGCACTTGATAATCTATATTACTAAGCCTATGAATTTATTGTTATACTTAGAATGTGTAACTAACTAGGAAACTTTTGAAAAATTGCAGAGTGAGAGGAAAACGGGGAGCAAGGCATGCTAAAGGTGATTCTAAACTTATTTGGGATTTCTTATTGGAAGTTGATAGCTATCTTAATAGGAATATTAGCAATAATAGTTATTCTTTGTTTGTTGTGCTGCAGGCTGACAAGATAGAAATATGGCTGTATCATTTAATTATGTGGGATTCATAGTTTGTTTAATGATATCCATCAGTCTTCAAGACAATACAGAAGTTAGACCTGAATGCTCACGAAGCGTGTTTAATACACATTGTCGACCTGTTGAACATGGATTCAATGAAGTATGTCGAATGGTCAATATTACTGGAGTAAAAACCATCATTTTTCAGAATTGGAATACTGAAGTGATACAATTAAGACCATTTGCATCCATAGCAGGGATAGAGGAGTTAGAATTAAGATTATGGACAGTAAAGATAGATTCGGCAGACCTATTGGAATTATTTCCAACAGTAAAGAAGGTTCGTTTTCAGAGAGCTCAGTTTAACACTCACAGACCAGTTGAAATGGAAACACAAGTCGAGGAAATAGTAGGCTTAAAATACTCGATATTTGAACAACCTATGTCCAGTTTGAACTTGCCTAAATTGAGAAAGTTGGGATTAAGATTAGAAAGCGCGGTGGAGGATTATCAACTAGGTTATCTACACTTAACTGAATTAAGGATAAATGCTCCTGGTGCATATAGATTCAATTGGCCTAAGCTTGCAAATCACTCAACGCTCGAAGTTCTAACTGTTCAGGGTCTTGCTAGATTATATGCCAATATACAGGATTTTCCTTATACAAATTTAAGAACTCTTAGGATTCGTGGAAAACGTTTTCAGCTTAACTTGACTAATTTTCTAGGAGGCAAGGTTTTTGATAAGCTAAACGTGTTGGAACTGTCAGGAATTGAATTGATGGAAGTGACTGATTTCTCTCCTTTGATACATTTGAGAGAGTTGATTATCAATAGACCTTACACGTTCTTTGGAAAGGTAAGAAGATTCCATGAGAATCTTATGAAATTGACCTTGAACGATCTAAGTGATAAAGAAATATTAACTAGAAATGACCTTAGTGTGAATACTAATTTGCACAAAATTGAGATATCAAACTGTAAGATTAAGACTATTAGACCGTCATTTTGGGAAGGATTTTTAAACTTAAGATTTATCAATCTGACATTTAATAAATTTAAGTCTTTGAATCTGAATCCAGGATTAGTTAAATTGACTGAAATAGATATGAGTGGAAATCAGCTAATGATTTTGCCGGAGGATTTGCTATATTATCCTAGAATGAGAGCTGTTAATCTTAGCAATAATTCACTTGAAGTATTGGAACTCGGTATTCCTTATACTCCTGAAAGAATATCTCGATCATTGAAGGTTATAAATTTAACAGATAATGATTTAGAATGTAGTTGTCCTTGGAAGTCATTTTCCATGGCTTTCCAAGAAGGAGTGCAGATTCTGGGGCATTGTAATGATTCTATATTACTTAGTAATTTGGAAGTCTCAGTTTGTCCTGATTACTTAATACCAAATCGACAGCAAAGGGACGAAGATTTGCAGCAGTTGGTGACTCCTCCTGCAGATTTGTTTGATCTTCAAGGTGTGGCATTGCCTGCAGAAGATATGAACAGTTTTTCTAGAAGGATTAGGGATGAGGAAACTAGAGGTTTTGTGGGTGCTCCATATGGAGTTACTTTCGGTAACAAACGGTTCATAATAGGACTCGAGGATCTTAAAATTCATGTAAAATTGAATTGGCCAAATTTAGCACTTCCTGAGATTCCTGAACAATCAAAAGAGATTCTGGAGGAGATTTGTAGTGGAGAGGAAGAGATGTTAAGAAGAATATGTTCTGACTATCAACCTCTTATCTCGTATGCAGACTGACAGACAATCGAGTTGAGAGAGCAAGTGCTCAAGCGATTCCAGGAATTGGTTACTATCTTCCAAGATCCAATTTTGCCTGGTGGACGAAATAGATTTCGCAGGTCAGAGCAGTCAGAATCAAAACCCACAAATGAACCGATAATCGAAGACATCTTAGACACTGAATATTGGGAATCTGAACACGATAAGATTCAGATATGGCAATGGGCCACAGCATCCTTCAGTGGCGTTATGCATTCTTCATTAACCCAAACCAGGGCTAAAGCTTTTGTTAAAGCCATTCGACTTTTGGCAGGGCGGCAGTCCTTGTTGAAAGATTCTCATCAGACTTTGAGACAGGACTTAATTGAAATAGTGGAGTTGAAAACGAAATTGTTTGAAAACACTACTAGAAATATCGAAGAGTTGTACGAATTGCTTAATTCCACAAATGTTGAAATTCAGTCAGCTTTAAGAGGGGTTTACCAGAGAATGAATGTTCTGCAGAAAAGGACGCGAACTATCCGTGTTCTAAGTCTGCTTGGTTCCAGGTATTTAAGTTTAAGCAATGAGAGAGTTGAGCAGTTTAAGCATCTTTTGAAAGAAGTAGAGGCTGTTTTGACTGCGGTTCAGCAACTTGATAGGGGATATCTCAGTTATAGACTTTTAGCACCAACCGACATGCAAGATTTGATTATTAGAGCAAGTCAATTGCTAAGAGATTGGCACCCCACGCATGAGTTACTTTTTAAGAGTTTTAGTGAGTTCTATGGGGCAAAGTTCAGCTTTATAGCGAATCATCATGGATTGGTTCTCCAGTTATCTTGGCCCATTTTGGCCAAAGATAGCGCACAATATTGGCTCTACAGAACTCGTAGCATCAGTTTACCATTGATAACTGATAGCAGTTTTAATAAGCCAGAGTCTAATCATGATTATACACGAATTAAGTTGGAGAGTGAGTATTTGGCTGTTTCCAATGAGTATAATTTTGTTGAAGTCAATAGCCTTGACTTGGAGGACTGTGAGCAACTTGGTACCAGAATTTCTTGGAGAAGGATAATCATGGTGTGAACTGTATGTCAGCTTTGTATTTAAATAAATCTGCTGAAGTAATTCTTGATCTATGTGAGATTGAATATATGTTTGCTCCTGTGAAATTTAAGGCTGAGGTTATAGATGCTGGAGCACATCTTCTTTTGAGTGGCTTGCAGACTCCATGGAGAATGCAGTGTGATGAGTCCAGGACTCCCAGAGAGATGCAGGGAGCTCCAATTGCTTTACTATCTAAGGACATTCTTTGCCGCTGTAGTATAAGCTCAGTAAATGGTCATGTTGGTCGTAGAATCACAAATTGTCCAGAAAATTAACAACCTAGGCTTATTGTTCAATACGTATCCAATGAAATTGCTAGGGAGGCTTTTCCTAATTTGACTATGCAGCCTCTCTTGAATAACTTAGACGTGATGGATGAATATAAAGAATGGGAGGCGCCTCAGTCAGATACCTTAGAAAGATTACGAAAATTTAGGTTACACAATACTACTTCAACCATTATGAGGTTACAAGAACTAACAGAAGAAATAAGAGAGAAGGGTGAGAAATTTGACAGAGATTGGGATCTTTTGGGAATTGATGGTGATATTACTAACTGGTTTACACCAAAGGGATGGACTAAGGGAGTATTTGCTGTGGGTGCCCTTTTCGGCGTTATTGGGTTTATTATGGCGACATTCTTATGTTTTAGACAAACTCGGAGTAATGGAGTTTTGAGATCTCTCATGTTTATGGGAGCCCCGCATTTGGCAAAGGCTAATCCTTTTTCGACTACACCAGCTCCATCAACTCAGGAAGTAGTTCTTAGCACTGAGTCTATGGTTCGAATGATAGCTATGAATTTTACAGTGTTCCTAATTATGATGGCATTAATTTACTGTATTAAGAGAATGTTTAACTATTGTTGCCAACAAGCAAGTCTGTATATGGTGCATCCTGAGTTAAAGGAGCACCCTAGGGCTAGGATTTATCTTGAGCTTTCTGATTTAAAGGATAGGGTCATTCTTGAGGTCATGAATGTTCGTGCCGCTGCTGAACAGTTGCATTTCCAGGGAAAGGTGACGCCTAGCCTTATCAAGATGGATCATCATACATTGTATTCCATTTTGAGGGTTTCTTGGAAGCAAGGAAATTGCAAATTACTCGTGGGAGAATTGGAACTGGATATGCCTGCTTTAATTCCAGTGCGAAGGTTGAAGAGAGGACTGGTCCAGAAATTGTTAGAAGGAGATTGTGTAATTGGAATTTTGGTCAGCGACAATAATTACTTGTATAAATTAACTGATAGCCCAAGATTGATTGATAACAAGGGGCCTTATCAGAGTTTGATTGACGAATTGCAGGCTAGGCAAAGATGTCTGGGAAATCTTGAGTTGCCTGGTTATAACTGTCAATCCGATGTACAAATGGAAGTTGTACAGCCTACAGCTCCGAATTGTGGAATTACTTGTGGGAAGGGAGTTGTGGAGACTACTATTTTATAGAATTGTTAAGCCACTTGAGTTATAGAATTAATCTTCTAAGAGTTTAATGGCATGAGACTAATAATTAAAATTGCATGCGATAAATTGATATTAAATCTGAGTTGTGTCTGTTTAAGCAAAGTTTATTGATTTCTTAAGATATTAAATTCAGAATTATCTTGTACTTGGTTAAATTGTCTTATAATATTAATTTAAATGATTGCTATATTAATAATTTGGTTTGATTTGAGTGGAGTGCTGTGTTGTGTTTTAATCAAACTTATGCTCTTGGTTGAACTCTTGCTTGAATTCTTGTTTAGGCTCTTGCTTTGATCGGTTATTTAATTGATATGTTAGTTATTTACAGATCAAAGGTGAGTGGATTAATTAATGATCATGGCAGTTTGGCTGTTTAATGAGAAGCTCCAAGCCAAGAACTATGTTGTTCTATCAGCCTTTGTATGATTTTAATTTAGTGTCATCCGCAGGGAAACCTCCTAAACTTAATGTATTTCATTGCGGATGATAGTGTATGGTTGTGAAAGCAATCATATAATACTTAAGTATTGTCTTTTATTATGTATCTTATATGATCACTTATAGTTAATTATAATCCAATAAGTATTCTATTACGTAGAGTGTTTTTGAGAGTTGCAGTGGGGTGTAAATTACATATAGTGTTCCATAATTTGATTATAATGAGTTAGGCTAATGATGTCGTTGAGGACTGAATGATTGATGGAAGTTCGGAATTAAAACTAAATCAAATTTCTTTTATTTTGATTACAGGCCAGGTTCTCGTCTTCCTCTCGCTCTCTCTCGTTCAGCTCGTCCTCCGCTCGTTATGCTCAGCTCATTGTCTCACCCGAATTAAGGCTTGCCTTGGAGGTCTTAATTTGTCATCAATTGAAGTGAACCGAGAACTGGAATCGCACGAGCAAGTTCGCGAATGATACTCTCGCTGATAGTCAAGAAGACCGAATTCTAAGTCTACTCGTGATTCGACTTTCAGCCTGAAGAAACTCGTATGTGTAATCGCTTGAACAATGACAAGGAAGAATTGTGTGTGTTAATAAGAAGGTTTTATTGCTCGGACTCTAGAATTGCGCCTCCATTGCTCGGTGGACTTCGTTGATGACTGTTGAACAAGAACTTTAATATTCTAATTTGTTGAATTTGAAATTGAGTGATATACGATGCTCATGTTGTTATTGATTTATTTGATTGTTGAGATTTTGAATTTATTATGTTGATAATTGTTGGATTTACATACTTGGATTTGTTGATGATATATTTACATTTGTTTCCTAATTTAAGAATGCGATGAATGATTATTTTTAGGAAGAAGGGTAAATAATAATAATAATTTATTTTGTATACCGTAAAATCCAACAATTTGCTCTAAAACGGTTTACAAGAAATAATAGTCATATGTAAAAAATAAAAGTATATAAATAGATATAAATAGATGCAAAAATGATAAAAATGTAGAGTAAAATTCTAATTGAAATGTTCTTTAAAAAGAAAGGTCTTTAAGGCAGATTTAAAAGAGTCTACTGTAGGACTTCCACGGAGATTGGCTGGCAGCATGTTCCATAGTCTTGGCCCTGCATGGCTCAGTGTAGCATTCATGATGAAAGAACTGCGTGTGAATGGCTGCTGCAGCATTCCGCTGTCAGATGATCTCAAGTCACGAGATGGAACATAGTTCTTGAATAATTCGGCTATATACACCGGAGCATAGCCATGCTGTGCCTTGTATATTGTCAAAAGGACTTTGTATTTAATCCTTTGATGTACAGGCAGCCAGTGAAGATGGTGAAGCACTGGTGTGATGTGATCATATTTCCTACTACCTGAGACAAATCTAGCTGCTGAATTTTGAACACTTTGTAGTCGCTCAAGTACATACTTGGGTGCTCCAAGAGACAAAGAGTTGCAATTATCCAGCTTTGAGGAGATGAAGGCATGAACTAGGGTTTCTAGACATTCTTGAGAAAGGAACTGCTTAATTCTGGATAAACTTCTGATGTGGATATAAGCATTCCTACATTGGTTTGTTACTTGCTTCTGCATGGTCATTTTGTCATCAAAAATGAAACCAAGACTTTTCACACTGCGTTGGGGAAATAATGTCTTGTTCTCCAACAGAGATGACACAATTCTGTAATTTTGAGATGATGTTTGTATTTCCAAAAACCATTGCCTCTGTTTTGCTGTCGTTCATTTTGAGATGATAGCTCCCCATCCATTGACGAACTACGTTGATGCATAGTTTCATGGTCTCAGTGGCTGTTGCTTCACTCAATGGATCAAATGACAAGTATATTTGTGTGTCGTCGGCATAGAAATGATAGCTGACACCCAAACCGGAAAGCACTTGCCCAAGAGATGTAGTATAGATGGTGAAAAGTATAGGGCCTAAAACAGACCCTTGTGGCACACCTGTTTCCAATTTAAAGGAAGATGATCTTGCGTTGGCACAGATGATCGATTGTTGGCGGTCTGTCAAATATGATGAAAACCAGTTAAGCACAGCTCCATCGATACCCATTCTGCTGAGGATGTTAAGCAGGGTTAATTAAGAGATGAGTTATTTGGGGGTTGTGGACAGAATGTGGAGACCCTGGAGAGTTATTAATGCAAGAGTTATTTTAAAAACGGGGGGGGGGGTTGTGACAAGTACTGTCACATTACTTCATTTTATTAATAATTAACTGGGAAAAACTCTTGCATTATGTATAAAATGAACTCTTCCAGATTCAAGGAGGCTATGCCCTTTGAGTGCTGATTTAAGACAATCATCCAATGTCTTACAGTGCAGACTTCAAGGAGAAAGTCAAGGCTCAATTATCCAGTGATCTTTGCCTAGAAAAGAGAACAGTTCAAGAGGCACCATAGAGTGTTCTGCTGTTGCCAGGCTTATTGTTATTATGCTAGGCTGGTTAAGTCTCCCAAAGGGAAAACCTTGCAGAGTCTCTGGCATCAGAATCCTGGTGTGCTTTATTAACTGAGTTACAGCACTCGTTTGGCAGTGAAGCTAAGAGCTGCAGTAGAGTGGAGAGCTGCTGAAGGACACAGCGGGGGGCAGGCCGAAGGTTCCTGGTTCTGTTCGGAAAGACTTGTATCAGCTAAGCATCATGATTTGTCTTCCATCAATTAGAGCTTCATCGCATTTTTAACTTGGGAATTAAATTTGGGTGTCATGAAGTCCATAGTACCCAAGTTTAATTCATAATTATTAAGTTTGAATTGTTCGAACCGAAGGATTTGAAGGAGAGCCTGTTGCTCTCAGGTGAAATTTATTGTGATAGTTTAATTATGTTAATTGAAAGGAGTCTGGTTTAAAGCTCCAAAACTCAGTTATGTAAATTATAGTTCTACAACCTGTGCTCACCTGTTGGTTGTGATAAAATTTAAATGATGTGATATCTGCAGTATAATCTCTTACCAAATATTATTAAAACGTTATGTATTAAATAAATCATTATTAACTGTTAAACTGAGTCGTAGTTGTTCATTGACATCAGACCAGACAGAGTCCGATTCCGGGCCTCATTAATCACTGCCAGGCTAATATTTAACCTTATTTAACAGAAAACATCGACCAGATGGTAATAGGAGTCAATATTTATTAGAAGGAATCAGAGGAAGGTTTTGCTGTTATGACATTTTGTTGTTGTGACCATAAAGTTGGAAAAATTTTAAAACATCCCTGGAATTTGATTCTTAGTTTAGATATGGGGTCAAATATGCTCTTGTGACTGATGGGACTTTCTTGACCACCGTTTTTTGTGAGTTTACTGAATTTGTAATTACTATCTCAGTTCACACGTCACCGTTTATTGTCATAGTGCATTGTAATTGTATTGAGATAAGCTTTCAAATCAGGCCAACATTTAGACTGGTGGATCAATGGTTCTCCAGCAGCACCTCATTCATTTTGTGACTGATGGGACACCTCTTTGTGACTGATGGGACAGTATCTCAAAAGTAATTAATAAAAGTCTTTGAATTCAGATTATTGATGAAAAATAAGGTTACGGTAACACAATGATTCATCAGAAACATATACATTGTCAATGTAATACATTTTACAGGTTCAAGAGAGCAAATTTTAAGATGCACAGACGTGAGATATTGAATATTTTGCAGTAATATAGTACAACAAATTTGACCTTCACTTCATAAACCTGATGGTATTTAACATCTAAGATAATAGTGATAGCTCTTAACAGGAATATAAGATTGTTTTATCGGCCTATCCGTAGCTTTCACTCGGTTGCATTTCTCAGTTGCATTTATCAATTGAGCATCTATGGCAATACACTATGGAGTCGTATGCAGTACATTTGATTGATCGAATCTCATCCTGTATGTATGTACTGGGTGGACTAATTAGGACAGGAGAGATGGGCCCAATTGAATTGGTGAGAACTGTGTGTGACTCTGCACCCATGCAGTGATCGGCAGATCAGGGTGCTACCAACTGAGCTGACGAACCAACTCACAAAAAGAAAATCTGCACTGAAATAATTATCACCCTGTCATGAAAACTTCATTTAATGTGTGCTGTACTAACTGATTTCAGTCTGTACAATTATTTCAGGCATTGTAAAACACACAGTTGTTTTTATTATTAATGATTTGACATCGCCTAAAAATAATAATTTATGAGCTGTTTTACTTGTATTCCATATAAACTTGCCAGACCATATTGTCCTTATATTCCTTTTAATATTAATAGACCCTGGCATGCAGTTCAGCAACAAGTTTTCCATTGCCAAAATATTTACCATTCTCTAAGTAGGATTTTTGCGACTCAGGGCACAGGATTTCAGCACTTTTTTTGCGATAAGAATTATTGGAAATTAAAAGGGACAATCCAAGCTCATTTATGTGTAATTTTATAAAAAATAATAATGATTAAAATCAACGAGAACAAGTAATTAGCTGCATATGGTCAATTTATCATGTTTCAGCGTGACTTGCGGGACAAAGTTTACACACCATTTGGCATACAAACGAGTGTGAATAACCTTCAAGACAATTCATGCTCAGTTATCTGTCACCTTGCAATAGATAGCAATGACAAAATGTCTGCCAAAAACAAATAATTCACTGAGTGAGGTCAATTTATCATGTTTGAGCGTGACTTCGGGACAACGTACAAGCAATGTCTTACATAGATGAAGTGTGAATCATCTTCAACATAAGTGTCACTAAATATGTTTTCAAAACAACTTCCCAGTACCTTTGCAAGCCAGAAAAACATTACTTTGCTTTTCTGTGATGTATGTGTGAGCAGTATGAAGACAATAAGCAACTGCTTCTTTCCATTTTGTTTTTGCCTAAAAATCTGAACAGATTGGAGGAAATTGTTGATTATTTCCAAACAGAATATGATATATGCAAATTTTAACTGTTTTTGTGCACTAGAGACCATACTGGTTTGTTACTGTGAATGATGAACACATAGCCCTCGATGTAACCCGTGATTTGGGATGGATATAATTAGCATGTAAAAATAAAAAAATTAATCTTGTGTAGGAGGATGTTTACATCACTCCTGCATCCTTCCCTGGTGGGAAGAACTTTTTTGTGTGCACGTAGCGACAAGACTTTTTGCGAAGGAGTGAAAAACTTTTTTACGGCAGTTTTAACATTACTGTTCTCCAGCTGCAGATGGAAATTATTTTTTCACTGGAAATCCAAAGCACTACTTCCCCAATCCCCATGATAATCTGGTCCCCTAAACAACCGAACAATATTCATTCACACTTTTTTATAATTTTGAATCTCTACCGTCCTCCACCCCTTGATTGGGTATGTTGAAGAATTTTAACCCATTGTGCCTAAATATGTATTAATTTAATTATTATTATTATTTTTTTAAACATATTTACTGGTCAAGTGGCAGGCCTAGAGGAGAGGCACAAATTTACCAAAGTTTTCACCTGCTTTACTTTGAGGTTGGTGATTCAGAATGAGGCTCAAAGCAGAGGGTTGCTATGGTTACACTACAGAGCCTCACTATGAGTCTCAATGACAATGAAATTATTTTCTTTTCATTGCCAATGAAGGCAAGGCCCTTGCATAAGGCTATTTGTATCTTTAAAGACTTTTTGGTTTTAAAACATCAAATGCTTCAATGCTATATTCCGCTAAAATACTATGTTTGAATATAGAATTGAAACTTGTCCAAAAACAGCAGTGTTGTTTTGTGCCAAACTCAGTCAAAATACTTTGGCTGATTTTTATCTAGCCAGTTTATGTTTCTGTATTCAGCCAAAGTATTATAGCTGATTATGGCATAAACAAAGGCTGTAATTTTGTCTTATGCCAATATCTGTCAAAGCACTTTAGCTGAAATCATACTGCCTGTGGGGAGGGATTCTCTGTATGCCACACACAGCTAAAGTACTTTAACTGGATATTCCTCTTCAAACTTGATATTTAAACCAACAGAAGTTACATGGAAGACTAGGTTAAAGTGATTTAGCTGATTTTAGCCTTTATTCTTTCCAATATTTTGTAAGATAAGTGTACGCGGAAGAATCAGACAAAGTACTTTGTCTGGATTTTGATTGTGACAAGTGGAGAATTAGCAGTCAGATTGTTGCATGGAAAACTAAGCCAAAGTACTATGTCCTATTGCGGAACAGAAAATGGCTAATTTTGTAGTGCTATAATCAGTCAAAGTTAATTGTGACCACCAGCATGGCTGTGGTCACTTAGAAATCGTACGATTCAACGCACATTTTTGCGGAGGAATAGAACAAGATCCACTTGATGCCCAGTCATGAGACTTGCTGTATGTACCTAACTTGACACTCTTTAATAATTAACTTAAGACCGAATCCAAAAAAAGGATATTTGATGCACTTCTATCATTCAGGGTTTTTTAGTGGCACAGTCTACCTTATTGTTTTTTTATTGGCAGCTGGTGTGTTTTGAGACAGCCCCCAGAATCCTGGCTCAGCCATTGGTGCATTCCTTCACACTTGATTGCACTAACTTATACTTTACTAGGGGATGTCTCAAAATAAGCCAAACTCTTTTACTAGGGGATGTCTCAAAATAAGCCAAACTCTTAACTCTGACTAAAGAAACAGCAGGCCTATTTCACAGCACTGGCACTGCAATGCAGTACTGGCAAAGAAGGTCTGACATTTTGGCAGCTGGGAGAGCCAGACTTGCACATCGGGTCTCGATATATCTGGTCTCACTCCAGTCACCTTCAAATTAGTAGAAGTTTATTGCTAAGCCTTCTCAGGCCTCTCCCAAAAAGAGAGGCAAGGTTTTGTGCAATTTACTTCTTATAAAGAGAATATACATGCTGATTGTTGTTTCTTTTTGGCCTACCACAAATTCCACTGTCATTTGAAGACAAAGCTAATTTAAACCAAATAAGCTAAATCACCTTCTTTAATATACTGTACTAAATGTTCATGTCAAGTTTTACAGTCCCTGGCCAATTAGGAAATGAGAATTGCTTAAATTAAATTAACATGTGCAACACTCAACAATAGCTCACATCATAAGACATGTGGCCCCCTCTATACTGGTCACAGTGTTGCTGCAATCAATGCAATAACAAAAACACTAGATGTATTTATGTTGCTGAATTCAATGCAAGATCACACTTTATTTAAAGAAGTATATTTCTCTTCTTTCTTCAATCTGTTTATATTTCATGCCAATAAAATATAGGTAGTTAAAAGTACTTAAAACTCAGTTTAATCAATGAAACATAAATTGGATTTAATTTATGCTTTGTGGTGCATTAAAGATAAAGTAGAAAACCATGGAAAAAAGAAAATGAAAGGAAGATAGATTAACAGATATGCAGCTATAAAACCTATCTATCTATCTATCTATCTATCTATCTATCTATCTATCTATCTATCTATCTATCTATGCATCTATATAGATAGATAGATAGATAGATAGATAGATAGATAGATAGATAGATAGATTAGATAGATTAGATAGATAGATTAGATTGATAGATAGATAGATAGATAGATTAGATTAGATTAGATTAGATTAGATTAGATTAGATAGATAGATAGATAGATAGATAGATAGATAGATAGATAGATAGATAGATAGATAGATAGATAGATAGATATATTAGATAGATAGATAGATTCGATAGATTAGATAGATAGATTAGATAGATAGATTAGATAGATAGATTAGATAGATAGATTAGATAGATAGATTAGATAGATAGATTAGATAGATGATTAGATAGATAGATGATTAGATAGATCTATAGATAGATAGATAGATAGATAGATAGATAGGATAGATAGATAGATTAGATAGATAGATTAGATAGATAGATTAGATAGATTAGATAGATAGATTAGATAGATAGATTAGATAGATAGATATTGATTGATTGATTGATTGATTGATATCTTTCCATCTATCTGTCTATCCATCTATAGTAGGGTGGCCGAAAAAAAAAAATTTCTTAAATTCATATCGCATACCCCTTCATTTTCTGTGAGATGGTAAAATAAACACACTGTTAAAATTTAAGAAAGATCCTTCAAGTCTAAGTGGTCCCCCAAAGCCACTTAGTTTCTGCCAAATATTTTGAAAAATGTCCTTTTGCGTAATCGCGGTTATAAATATCTTGCTTATTATTTGACATACAATGATAATATTTATACCATTGATCTCAGGAGAAAATTAGCTTCAATTTGAGTACCAGGAAGCTATACTTACAATGACATTTGAGCTTGCCGGATTTTAGAAAACTCAAAATTTCATGTTGTCAAGCTAAACCGCTGAAATAATTTATCTAAATTTTCAAATTTTGCAAAATTGAATCCTACTTTAAAATAAGGCATACTTCTATGATATTAAAAATTCAAAATATAATGCATAACAATGAATGACCAAAATAAGGCACATCTCAAAAAACTTCAAAGCTGTTAGCCAATCTTAGATTTTCGAATTTTTTGGAAAAAAG
The DNA here is from genome assembly GCA_026936325.1 of Platynereis dumerilii. Taxonomy (NCBI): domain Eukaryota; kingdom Metazoa; phylum Annelida; class Polychaeta; order Phyllodocida; family Nereididae; genus Platynereis; species Platynereis dumerilii. The sequence continues at coordinate 1,094,555 of JAPTHN010000087.1, read as the reverse complement.
TTACAGAGCTTCCAGTATGGTACAAGGGAATAATACAATGAAAGCATGTGATGTTTTGAAAAATGAGGGGCAGAAAATAATCCTCAGGGTGCATTGTCTGTCAAGTGTTTGGTGATAGGGCTTTACATCCTGCATTACTGCACCAAGCTTACTAGGAGCGGCAGGGACCGCACAACATGTTTTTTCCTCAAATTGCCAGTAAGATCATAATGGCCAATATTTACAAAGATGGTGAGTATAAATTTGAAGAAGAGATGCAGCATCTGGACAATAATCCTTTGGGTGCATAGAATTATTAATAGTTTGGCTGGATTTGTGAGAAAGAGAACTTTAAAGCGAATGCCAACTTGATTATTATTATTTTCTGCCACAAACGACTGTGCACCCAATGTTTTTTAATGGTGTTGTGAAATTTTAAGATGTGAAGATTAAATAACAGTATGGCTCTAAGACTTAAAAGTATGATCCTTAGTGTGGAATTGGCTTTAGTGATCATAAAATACAACCTTCATTGAAATTTGGTGGCATCTGAAAATGGCAATGTGTAAAAAAAATTATATCTAATTGCCATATATACAGTGTAGATTTGTGTGTCTCTGCAGCAAGGCTATAACACCATGAAAACCTGTCAATATTCTCACTTTCAACAGGAAATTGTTCCTTATGTACTTTATTCTTAGTAGGAATTTTAATTGAGCTAAATTTGACAATATAAACTAACGATTTCAGCGATTTGGCTTGACAACATGAAATTTTGAGTTTTCTCAAATCCTGCCAGCTTCAAAGTTCTCATAGATATAGCTTCCTGGTACTCAAATTGAAGCTAATTTTCTCCTGAGATCAATGGTATAAATATTGTCATTGTATGTCCAATAATAAGCAAGATATTTATAACCGCGATTACGCAAAAATGAATTATTTGTAAATTTTGGCTTGAAACCGAGTGGCTTTGGGGGACCACTTAGACTCGAAGGATCTTTCTAAAATTTTAACAGAGTGCTTATTTTACCATTTCGCATAAAATGAAGGGGTATGCGATATGAATTTCAGAAATTGGTCCTTTTTTGGGCCACCCTAATCTATAGCCAGTCATGAAACTTGCTGTATACACTTATTAACTTTACACTCCTTAATCGGTGATCTTAGAGCTTCTTGCAGATCAGCGTCCCAACTCATAACTGAAATCACAAACTGTTCACGTGACATAGGCAGACGACTTTGGACAGGGCCTTAAGCCTTAATAGAGAGAGGCTGCTGTATGACCACAGCACTGTGCATGCAGTGATCAACTGTTAGGGGCCGCCATATAATCACGATTAACGGTGGGGGGGGGCTTGGAGTTTGTTTTAATTTTAAATAAATAATTTCTTGTCCAGTTTTGGTGAAATAAAAATATCCTTTCGCAGTTATTGAAATGAATCTGTAATTTCTACCAGGGGTATTTCTTTATCGTTTGATATGGGAATGAATATTTAGGGACTTTGCTTGCTTGAAATAAATAATTGTAGCCACTGTTACTGTGAAATACAAAATACACAATTTTAGACAAAATGGATTAGGGAATAGGTGACAGCTGAGTTCTTGTTATGTACCTGGAGAGACCTTCCTGTATGAAGTTCAGATTTCACCAACATGTCAATTTATATCAGTGGGAAGGCCTACCCAAACAATATCAGATTTAGAGTCGATTTCAAACACTATCTTGAAGGCATGACAGTGAATGACATTTACAATAACCTTGTTGATTAAAGACAATTTGCGGAAAAATCTTCCTCATGTATATATGACCGCTTTTTATTCTCTGTCATGCTGGATTAGTGACCTCGCTTACAGTGTATAAAGTTAGCTTTGTTGAAGCCCTAATGTGCACACCTGTCAATTTGTAAAGTGGTCAGCATTCAATCTTAGCAGGGGGGGGGGAGATTGGAGTTTTTGTTTTTTGTAATGTAAGTAATAACTTCTTGCACAGTTTTGTTTAAATGGGCAAATGTGAATGTTATTCTATTTGGGTAAAGTGATATCATAAGTTTTTTTTCAGGCCCTATGTCACTTTTCCTATGGAATACATGTATGCCATAAAAAATCCCATTCAGTCACAGTGTCCACAACTGTGAAATCATCGTAACAGGATTTCGTTTGATTTAGAAAATATTTGGGAATATCACACATCCAAAATAAATAATGATTACTCTTCAAGTACCGCCCCCCCCAATCTAATGGTCGACCACTTATTTTTGTGAGCCAGGAACCTTAAAGACGGGGGGTGAGGGGGTACCAATATACCCGGGTACAGCAATTAAATGAGATTCGTCTTCTCATTGGATAACTAGGATTGGGTTTTGACCAATCATATGGCTTTAATTGCTGCTATATTTCTAGTGTAGTGGTCAATATACCATAACTTTGTTAATAATGCTCCGATTTGAATGAACATTTCAGGATTTATGTTAAGTGGCATATCATACATTTTTCTTAAAAATAAACATTATTATCTGCATTATTCTAAGTTTTTAGTTTTTTAAGAATTGCTGATTGCTGCTAATGATGGGTAATTAAACTGTAATTAGGGTTTCTGACTTCAATGCAATTCGGAATTCCTTTGAAGTGGACAGTCCTAATGACCCTAAAGTTGTAAATGTTCATAACCAATCAGCTCACAGCAGAACATGTCCAATTTTTTGCTAAAATTTTCACTAAAATGCTATTTTTATGGTCTTACAATGCCCCAATTTGCTCAAAACTACATTAATGTATTCCTTCGTTACGAATTATGATGTGGTTGAAAATTGGAGGTGTTTCATGCAGTATTATAACTGGTATTAATGATTTTCCTGAGGAAAATGGGACATGTTGACTGTTTGAGTGCCAGAATCAGAATGAAGGCTACCGGGATTGGGTCCTTTTATAGGTGGTCCCCCGTCTTTAAGGCCATGTTAAGGCTGTAACGTGGCAAAGCCCATTCGCAAGTTGAAGTTGCAAAAAGCAATCTGCAAAGAGCTATAAGACCCAATCCAAAAAAAAAGATTTTTCATGCACTTCGGTCATTCAGGGGTTTTCAGTGACACGCCCTACCTTATTCTTTTTTTATTGGCAACTGGTGTGTTTGGAGACAGCCCCCAAAATTGTAGCTCAGCCATTGGTCTATATTGATCAGACTGATATGCATGACTGCCTTGGCTTATACTGCAGGCCAGTGCAGGGGGATGTCTCAAAAGCTGCCAAACGGTATTTCCAAATAGTGCAAGGGGATGTCTCAAAAGCAGCCGAACTCTGTATTTCCAAATAAAACAACTGGGATACCCTATACCAGTTGAATACACATAATTATAAGAATGAGAAGATTGGTGACATCCAGTGGAATACCTTTGTACCAGTGGGCACTGGGCACTGCGTACAAAGGGTGGGGGCACCTAGTGGGATAGCCATAGGGCAGGGGCACCCCTGTGGGATACCCAAAGGGTTGGGGCACCCCCATGGGATACTCCAATAATGGAGGCACCCAGTGGGATACCCATAGGGTGGGGGCACCCCCATGGGATACCCCAAGAGTGGGGCACCCCAGTGGGGTACCCCAAAGGTGGCTCACCCCCGTGGGATACCCAAAGGGTAGGGGCACCCCTGTGGGCTACCCAAAGGGTAGGGGCACCCCCTGCGATACCCAAATGGGGGGGGGGCATCCCCGTGGGCTACCCAAAGGGTGGGGGCATCCCAGAGGGCTACCCATAGGGTGGGGGCACCCCTGTCGGATACCCAAAGGGTTGGGGCACCCCCATGAGCTACCCAAAGGGTGGGGGCACCCCGTGGGATAACCCAAGGGTGAGGCACCCCAGTGGGAAACCCAAATGGTGGGGGCACCTCTGTGGGATACCAAAAGGGTGGGGGCATCCCTTGGGATACCCAAAAGGTGGGGCATCCCCTAGGGATACCCAAAGGGTGGGGGCACCCAGTGGAATGCCCAAAGGGAAGGAGCACCCCCATGGGCTACCCAAATGGTGGGGGCACCCCCGTGGGATACCCAAAGGGTGGGGGCACTCAGTGGGCTGCCCAAAGGGAAGGGGCACCCCCATGGGCTACCCAAAGGGTTGGGGCACCCGCATGGGATACCCCAATGGTGGGGGCACCCAGTGGGATACCCAAATGGTTGGGGCACCCACATGGAATACCCAATGGTGGGGGCACCACATCTTTCTCTGTTTACCTAACTTAAATTGATTATGATGCATTTTTTCATTGTCACTGCTTAGCACAGAAAAACACATCATCTGGCATCTTTGGCATGCTTTCACTTCATCATTATGAACAGTCAACATAAACAGGTGAAGGGCCCTCTAGTTGCCAACAATTTAACTATGACATGTGAATTTGGAGATGGGCCCCCACTGAATCATATTGCGCAACACAGCATCAGTGTCCTCTAGTGGCCATTTCTTGAACCACAGGCAAAAAGATCTTGCACTTGGTGACCCCAGACCAATTAAAGTTCAATGTCAAAGAAAGTCTTTATTGCATTTCTACATAATTAAGGGATTTTCACTCAAAAAACTCCATCAGGGATAATGCATCACTGTAGGTACTGCATTACTGCACAGCATACTGCATTACAGCAAGGTATCATTGCACTGCATTACTACACTGCATTCTTGCACTGCATTACAACAATGTGTTATTACACTGCATTATGCATTACTGCAATGCACCACTGCATTAAAACAATTTATTCCATGACTAGCCAGGTATTGTCCCCAATAACACTAAACTGCCCAGGGAAATAACTAGCTGTGGAGGGACAATAACTCGTATTTCCCTCAAAAGACTTGCTTACAGTGCCCCTTTGTGCTAATGACCACTCTGGAGGGACAATAACTCATATTACCCTCAGATGATGTTGCAAACAGAGCCCTCTTGTGTTAACGTTCAGAAAAGTCTTTTTGTTTAAAATTCACCACTACAATTTAATTAATCATATTTTTCAAGCAAATATATTTGTATGCCTAATCATGGAATAAGGGCCCTCGGGAAAATATGGACTGGCAGGGAGAATACTAGGGTCAATACAAAACAATCCATGTAATAGTATAACTGCATTACAGCACTGCATTACAGCACTGCATTACAGCACTGCATTACAGCACTGCATTACAGCACTGCATTACAGCACTGCATTACAGCACTGCATTACAGCACTGCATTACAGCACTGCATTACAGCACTGCATTACAGCACTGCATTACAGCACTGCATCACAGCACTGCATCACAGCACTGCATCACAGCACTGCATCACAGCACTGCATCACAGCACTGCATCACAGCACTGCATCACAGCACTGCATCACAGCACTGCATCACAGCACTGCATCACAGCACTGCATTAGCCTCCATCACAGCTCTGCATTACTGTACTTCATTATTGCACTGCATTGCAGCATTGCATCACTGTACTGCACTACAACAATGCGTCACTGCACTGCATTACAGCACTGCATTTACAGAGCACTGACCTGAGCATTTTGTTGCAGTTATCATTTTTTATGTATAGGTGGAGCGAACCCTTCCAGAGTGGTCACAGAAAAAGAAGGCTTCATGAATTGAGGCCCTCGATTAAAGGCCTCCCTTAAATTAACCTAAAGTTTCCGTATGTATTCTCATGGATGGACAAATACAAATATATACTATTTTATTCTATTAATAGAGGTCCTAGTGGATAGAGCCTACCTAAAAATAAGGCCCCGTCAAATAAATTCCCAACTTGCATAGAGACCCCCTCGAATAAAGGTCCCACTAGAATAGAGGCCCACCTTGAATATATACCCCCCCCATTGAATAGAGGACCCCTTGAATATAAGCCCCTTAAAATGAAAGACCCCCTTGAAAAGACGACCGTTTGAATAAAGGACCCCTCTTCATCTGCGACATAGATGCCAGTGAATATATACATATCCTATTATTACTATTATGCAACTGGCCATAACTGAAAAGGAAAACCACTGAAAAGCACAGCATGAACTTGGCTGGCATTGCCATTTACTTTTTTGCTATCGATTGCCTGTTTGAAGGAATAATGCGGTATATATATCGTCCATCTGGTGGTCACATAAATATCGCTTGCGATTCTAGTTTATTTATTTTATTAAGTATAGGATTGACACAAATAATTTTGTCATGGTTGTGTTTGTCTCCAAATGCTGGATCCATTCATGTAAATTTTATGCATATAGCTCTTGAAATTCCCCTGTTATCTTATGATTTGTTTGTTTTTCATCTATGCTCAGTTCTCTAATGGCTAGTTCTCACGGAGACGTAACAGAGGGTTCCTGTTGCGGCGCTTCTTGCTTTTCCAGGAAAGTGGGAGGTTCTTAAGCTAGATTCAACAATTCGGCGACGATATTTTCGTCTACGGCGCTTCTTAAACTTCCTCGCCAAAAGTTCCTAGAAGTCACATGACCCTGTGGTGAGGCAAGAAGTTGCTTCACGAAAGATTCAACCGGTTGAATCTTTGCGAAGGAAGAAACCACGATGCAAGAGACCAGAAAGCCCCCCAAAATGATTGGGCGAAGTTAGAGACAGCTTGGGCGAAGTTAGAGACAGGTTGGGCGAAGTTAGAGGCAGGTTGGGCGAGGCTACTTATCATTGAGTCAATGGAAATTCGGCGAAAAAAGAGAACAACTCGCCGACGCAAACAGGCTGTTTAAACGCCGAAACAGGCACTTGCTTCACCGTAAAAGGTATTTGCTTGGGCGTAATTGAAGATTAGAGCGAAGTAAGTGGATGCTAGGGCGAAGTTAGAGGCAGATTGGGCGAACCAAGACACTCCTTGGGCGAATCTAGTTTAACATTGAAGCAATGGAACTGCGACGAGGCTCCTCACAACTCGCCGACACAAGTCTCTTCTTGTTTCGTCCGAAATTACGAGCGATTCGGCGTAGAAAACGAGTGCCTCGTCGTCCTAGGATCAATGTACGACGATGAATAACCTTTAATTGATTATATAATTGTCCAAAAATGACTTGAAACGCCGAAATTGGCGAAACTTGATTTCCTGGCACCTCTACAAATTCGCCGTCACTTAACCACGCTCGTGTGATCTAGGCATAAGTTGGCAGATTTTCCTATGAGTGAGTTTGGCATAAGACCGACGATATGGTCAATTTATCATGTTTCATTGTGACTTGCAGGACAAAGTTTACACACCATTTGGCATACAAACGAGTGTGAATAACTTTCAAGACAATTCATGCTCAGTTATCTGTCACCTTGCAATGGATAGCAATGACAAAATGTCTGCCCAAAACAAATAATTCACTGAGTGGGGTCAATTTATTATGTTTGAGCGTGACTTCAGGACAACGTACAAACAATGTCTTACATAGATGAAGTGTGAATCATCTTCAACATAAGTGTCACTAAATATGTTTTCAAAACAACTTCCCAGTACCTTTGCAAGCCAGAAAAACATTACTTTGCTTTTCTGTGATGTATGTGTGAGCAGTAAGAAGACAATAAGCAACTGCTTCTTTCCATTTTGTTTTTGCCTAAAAATCTGAACAGATTGGAGGAAAATGTTGATTATTTCCAAACAGAACATGATATCAGCAAATTTTAACTGTTTTTGTGCACTAGAGACCATACTGGTTTGTTACTGTGAATGATTTGATGATCATTAAGATTTTAAAAAATGCTGAAAGTGGTACACTTCTGTGGAATTGACCCATTGTCATTGAATCAGTGCATGCACACCTGCAGGCCAGTGCACATGACATGTATGGCAAGTTATGCCAATCCCTATGAGTTATTCAGTACCCTGCGTCTGCCTTGACAGTTCTTCTTCCTTCCTGTGAGTTTTCCTGAAGTTGTCATCACTTATACAGCAGTAAACAAGGCCAAAAACTGCAGCGTGAATCCTCCTCTGCCAGTTTCTGCATGGCTCTGGCCATGCTGTAAACATTAGGTCACGTGACCTGTGGACCCATTCTGGGGACTGTCTCAAAACACACCAGTTGCCAATAAAAAAAACAATAAGGTAGGGTGTGCCACTGATAAATCCTGAATCACAGAAATCTATGAAAGGCCTTACTATTTGATGATTTAGCCACCTGGCTCCTTAAAGTAAGTCAATGTTAGGCGTAACATGCAGCTTAATGTGTGCCTGGAGTCTCCATAATGCTGAGATCCTGGCGGAAAAATTGATAGATTTTCGTACGACCTGTAGCTAGCTGGCTGGTCTTTAAAATAATCAAAAATCACAGATCAATTTCCATCTAATATCCAGAATTCCATGTCATTTACCAAAAAGTCACTGATCAATTTCCATCCAAAATCAACATTCCATAATCAATAATTATGATTGACTCTGTGCAAACGTTGGGTCACCAAAATGCAGGCTCCATAGCCTATCTCATTCCCAAATTTATCTCCTTAATTATAGCTTGATAGGATAGAGTCTACATTCTGATATTCTCATATCAGTCTAAAGATCCAAGTTCTGGCCAGCCTCTGTTACTGACAGACATTATATGTGACAGGCCACAGGGACCTTAGGGGTGAAATTATGAAAAATGAGTAAAAAGTGGTAAATAAAAGCTTAATTAATGTAGTTCATAAAAATATAAAAGTTTTTGAAATACTTCACATTTTTAGTACCATACATGGCATTTTAAGAAGGCAAGTATATTTGACGAAAATCATCCCAAACGAGAGTTAAGAACAGCCGACAGAGAAAATCAGCAATGAAGGCCAAATCCAGGAATGTGGAGACAGGCAATCTCAATCAAACTTTCCATACATGCTCATTTTGATGAAAAATTATATTTTTAATTTTTTTTCCAAGTTGCTATTTTTGGTTGCCATGGATACTGGGCTGTTACACACTGGCCAAATTTGCAATATTTAGGTCTAGATTCAGGTGTTTTTTTTTCGCCTTTTTAAATTCAATATTAAAAAGTTTTAGTCTATGCACAAAAATGTAGCATTAGTCATTTAAACCATTTACATTATTAGTTCTATGTATATTTCAAAAGGTCTTACACGTTGGTATCTTAAATTAAACTGGAGAACATGGAATTATTTACACATTTGTTTATCTTGAAGCGCAAAGACACACTGTAAGGGTAACACTCCTACAGGCTATGCTAAGATCTGTGATAGGCCTATATCTTATTACATTACAGCTCTAGCAATTGATCTGAAGAAATCAGTTTTTTTTCAGTGCCAGTGTGGACCTATGATGTCATAGGTGGATGCTCCATTGCTCAGCACCAGAGGATATGCAAAATTGGTGCTATCAATGATGCCATAGGTCTCATTGGCCAATAGCGTTCGTTGTGAACAGTTTCATCATAGCCTTGCAGTTACATCATTGCTAGAGTGGCAAATAATACCACAAAAAAAACTTAGGTGCAAAGTTGGACTACACCTGGGGAGGGGGAACTCTGCTCAGAAGCTGTCAATTGATCCTCGTGTTAGCATGTTCATGCCAGGTGCTGTGGTAACCAACAAAGCAATACATTATTAAAGTAGTTGTTTGTTTTACACTGAAAGGGACAGCCAACAAAACTGTAAACAGTACGCAAAATTCTTGAACATACAGCTCCCTATCAAATCCAATTGGGACCAGAAGCATGTTTGTGAACAACTGTGAAAAGTTATGCTATTAACCATGCTTGGTTGAATTTCAGGTACTTTAGGTGTCCAAAATAAACAACCCCCCTCCTCCAACTTGACACCTGAGTTTTTGCAGTGGTATTATTGGCTAATCTGGCCATGACATAATTGCAAGGCTATGATGAAGTTGTTCACATGAAATGCTATTGGCCAGTTTCACCTATGACATCGTAGCCAGCACCTAAGTTGCATAGGTTCCAATGGAGTCTCAAGCTATGACATCATAGGTCCACACCATAAAAAAAAAATGATTTCTTCAGAGCAATTGCTAGAGCTGTAATTATATAATTACTACATTAATTATATAATTATTAAATGCCATTTCAATTCACACCAATATTATATTATTAACTAAACAAAGAATTGATGGATTGCCGAATCCACATTAAATCTGATGGAGGAAGTATCCATTTTTATGGCAAGTTTTAACATAAGTCCCTCCCCTCCCTCCCCCAGTCATAAATAGTGAATGGTCCCTAACCTGGGAGTGCCAATGCAGTGAATTGTTGCAACATTATAGATTTTTTTGGTTGCAATTAATATTCTTGACATGGTATTAATATTGTTTAAGAGTATCTGCAAATGACTGCCATTAATGAATATTCCTAAAACAGGCCCTAAACATAGCAGAAATTTGGTAAAAACCTGGCGTCTTAATTCTCAGCTATCTGGGCATCCACTGTCTTTTGTCACAGTTTCAGTGCAAGTCATAACAAGCACACCTTGAATATGAGAATCTGAGGACTGATTTGGGACCCTGTGACAAACAGTCCATACAAAGTTGTCCTGAACAGCATTGCACTAAACTTTCTTCAAAACTGAAGAATCTTATCCAATAGAGTAGGTCGGGGCATGCAGCCCCCCTTAACTTCGAGGTGCGATTTGACCTACTTTTTAAGGTCGATTCTTTGAATGCTTATGCTGTCAGGAAGATATCACTTGACTCTATTTATAACTAGTGAAACAAATGTCTACCAATTTTATTAAAGGAGTTACAGCCATTTTTGTAAAAAATTGAAAATGGCCTTCTTACCCCACCCATTGGGCAAGAAGCCCCCCTATTATAATCCTATGGCAATTTTTTTTTGCGAGTGCATTCAGCTTGAAAGTTATTTCTTGGGGTTCTTCTATCATTTTAAGGCATTCTATTAACTTTTTCTGAATTTCAGAATTTTTCTGTTCATACATTCATTTTTTAATATTTTTTGCCCTGTTTCAATTTCGGCTAATTTTTTTTTCTTTTTTAATTAGCCTTTCTATCAAGATTTAAGGTAAAGTACACATTATTAATTGGTTCCTGAAGCAGCTTTGAGGCCCCAGTGTAGGGGCCTCATGCCCCATGCCATGTTGGGCCTCTTGCCCCAAACCCACATAATTTAATTTGACCTCTATATTTCGAACTAAAAGGCAAAAAACATGATCCAAATCATTTTATGTGATGGTCCTAAAGTGAAGCAATGCAGATATACGTTATACTTTAAAAAATTTCCAAGGTTATTTCTGACAACAGCTTTCAAAGAATTAGTCAAAGTTACAAAAACCATGCACATTTTTTTGTTTCTTTAATTTCTACTATGGTTTGGTGCTGTTCGCCTTGAAAATTTGTGACATTTCCTAAAAAGCCTCTAGCTTCAAGCCTAGCAATAAGAAAACGCACCAAAAAATGTAAGTCGCAAAACTGAGAAATGCAACTGAGTGAAAGCTACGGATAGGCCGATAAAACAATCTTATATTCCTGTTAAGAGCTATCACTATTATTTTAGATGTAAAATACCATCAGGTTTATGAAGTGAAGGTCAAATTTGTTGTACTATATTACTGCAAAATATTCAATATCTCACGTCTGTGCATCTTAAAATTTGCTCTCTTGAACCTGTAAAATGTATTACATTGACAATGTATATCTTTCTGATGAATCATTGTGTTACCGTAACCTTATTTTTCATCAATAATCTGAATTCAAAGACTTTTATTAATTACTTTTGAGATACTGTCCCATCAGTCACAAAGAGGTGTCCCATCAGTCACAAAATGAATGAGGAGCTGCTGGAGAACCATTGATCCACCAGCCTAAATGTTGGCCTGATTTGAAAGCTTATCTCACTACAATTACAATGCACTATGACAATAAACGGTGACTTGTGAACTGAGATAGTAATTAGAAATTCAGTAAACTCACAAATAACGGTGGTAACAAAAGTCCCATTAGTCGCAAGAGCATATTTGACCCCATATCTAAACTAAGAATCAAATTCCAGGGATGTTTTAAATTGTTTTTCCAACTTTATGGTCACAACAACAAAATGTCATAACAGCAAAACATTCCTCTGATTCCTTCTAAGAAATATTGACTCCTATTAAGGTGGAAAATACATTAATTGTCCCAAAGTCACGGTGGAATTGACCCTATACCAGTGGAATACACATAATTATAAGAATGAGAAGATTGGTGACATCAAGTGGAATACCTTTGTACCAGTGGGCACTGGGCACTGGGTACAAAGGGTGAAGGCACCCAGTGGGATAGCCAAAGGGTGGGGGCACCCCTGTGGGATACCCAAATGGTTGGGGCATCCCGGTGGGCTACTCAAAGTGTGGGGGCATCCCAGAGGGATACCCATAGGGTGGGGGCACACCTGTGGGATACCCAAAGGGTTGGGGCATCCCTATGGGCTACTCAAAGGGTGGGGGCATCCCAGAGGGATACCCATAGGGTGGGGGCACACCTGTGGGATACCCAGAGGGTTGGGGCACCCCCATGGGCTACCCAAAGGGTGGGGGCACCCCGTGGGATAACAAAAGTTTGGGGGCACCCCGTGGGATACCCAAAGGATGGGGCATCCCCGTGGGATACCCAAAGGGTGGGGCATCCCTGTGGGATACCCAAAGGGAAGGCCACACCCATGGGCTACCCAAAGGGTGGGGGCACCCTCGTGGGCTACCCCAAGTGTGGGGGCACCCAGTGGGATACCCAAAGGGAAGGGGCACCCCCATGGGCTACCCAAAGGGTTTCAGGCACCCGTATGGCATACCCCAATGGTTGGGGCACCCAGTGAGATACCCATAGGGTTGGAGCACCCACATGGGATACCCAATGGTGGGGGCACCACATCTTTCTCTGTTTCCTCAACTTAAATTGCTTATAATGCATTATTTCATTGTCACTGCTTCGCATAGAAAAACACATCATCTGGCATCTTTGGTATATTTGCGCATGCTTGTACTTCATCATTATGAACAGTCAACATTTTGGAGCCACAAGACCAGCTTTTCAGGAACATGAACAGATGAAGGGCCCTCTAGTGGCCAAAAATTTAACTATGACAAGTGAATTCGGAGATGGGCCCCCACTGAATTATATTGCGCAACACAGCATCAGTGTCCTCTAGTGGCCAGTTCTTGAACCACAGGTAAAAAGATCATGCACTTGGTGACCACAGACCAAATACAGTTCAATGTCAACGAAAGTCTTGCTTGCTTTTTGACATAATTAAGGGATTTTCACTCAAAAACTGAATTAGGGATAGAAGGAGTATATTTTTCCTAGGATCAATGTTGCAAATCCCATCTGATTCTCAACTCTAGTGTATAGCTAAACACTTTGCTAATGGCGGACTTCAATGCATCAGGGGTAACCATTAGATAGTGAGTAAACAATGGTGATGTCATCAATTGTGTCATTGTTGCGGTTGTGACATCAACATTGTGACAATGGTGATGTCACAGTGACTCTCTAGTGCAGTAGCGCCACCACCAACCACTGAAAAGTCTCCCATTGAGTAAAGAAACTAACACTTTTTGAGAGAAAGATATTGGTGCAAAAGCAGGGGTGGGAGTGAGGGGTGACATGGGGGCAAGGACAGGGATTTGGCAATGGATATGGGAGTGAAAAGGAACTAAGGGAGAGATGGGAGAAAAGTGAGAGTAGCTTGGGTAGATCCAATCGAACGACGGGGGTAAAAGGGGGGGGTAAGGGGTGGCTGCTGGGGGGGGGGGGTACATGCTCCCTGCCCCCTTGTTACGCCATTGCACAGAACTGTTGAATGAATGATTGAGAGCTTGACCATGAGCAGCAGCAAATGCAAACATGACATTGTATACTTTATTTAATGATCCTGATAGATAGATAGATAGATAGATAGATAGATAGATAGATAGTTTTTTCTCAGTATCTTTCTCCATCACTGACGTCACTAGGTGGTTGCTTGGGGCGCAACCCCCCCCCCACAGATGGAGCATTGAGCTCCCCCCCAAAAAAAAAATCTTTGGCAAAAAAAAAAAAGAAATCTTGCTTGTATGACACTGGTAGTAAATGAATAACCAGAGCGCCATGAAATACACTGTCTTCTCAAAACATACATTGGCCTGTTACTATCCAAATTAATTTTGTATAGGCTTATTAAATCCCACTTTTATTTGCTTAGCTTTGCATATGACACTTATTGCTGTACGGTCCCTTGGGTTGAAATTTGTGAATTTAACGAAAATACTGGACCGGCATGAGATTCATGGGCGCAGGCTCATAGCCAAAACTACAGAAAAACATAGGAAATATAGGAATTTTTGCGACTGAAAATACAAGCCTTCCACCCAGGATATATACACAGTATGATAGGGGATAGTTCCCTCGATCTGAACACCTTACTTCAGCTGCTCCGTATGGAAATGGTATTAGTGCCATGAATTTAAAAACTGGTCAGAACGATGAAGATTGAGTTGAAATATATTGTGCTACCATGTTGTTGACAAAGCTTGATCTATATAGACACTAGACCATTTTCCAAAAAGGAGTTCAAATTCTCTAATCACTGATGTGGTATCCTCGATTGGACCACCAAGTTGCCTCGATTGGACCACACCAGAAAGCAATGTTTTGAATAATCCAAGCAATTGGCATCATTTAGCAGCCAAGAAACAACAGTTTCGTTTTGTTTTAACTAACCTCAGCCTGCATCAAATTGAAATTTTGGAGTTTTTTACTTTTTGACATTGTTTAAGAAAATGCCAGTAGAGGGCGTATCGGCATGGGAGGTAAATTATCATAATTCATTTTACTAATCTCTAAACCATAATTGTACAAGCTTTGCCTATTATTGGGATTACAGCCAGATACAGGCCAGATGGCCAATCAAGTGTTTACCATCTGACAACTTGTAAGCAAAGGCATCTTCCTTGACACCTCGTTTGACTATTGGTAGGCATCCTCTCCACGCAAACCCTGCTCAAATGGACAGGGCCTTCTGCTATTTCCAACCTCTTCTGTGATTGGCTGCTTATTTAGGTCATAAGCATTTTGCACAACATATTTGACCTAGTTTGCACAGGCACCCTCTCCTGGATTAGGCAGATTTAGTCCAATATAGCTGACAAAACAGTGTTTGCATAGGAGATGATGTCAAGAAGTTTTTTGGATTGAACTCATTGAATGATCATCAGACAAGTGCTATCCAGGACCAGCTTGATGGAAAGGATGTATCTGTTAGTGTGTGCCCTAAAAACACCAGATGGCTACAAATTTGATGTAGCAGTCCCAGATGGCTTCAAATTTGATGTAGCAGTCCTAGTCGTAGTGCTAGTCTCTAACCTCACAGACTTTATAGACTGTACATTATAAACTCTAATTTATATTCAGGAAGTCATCTGATGCAAATACTTCACCCAGTCACTGGGGTGCTCCGACCACCAAGCGGAGGGATCTACAACTAACGAACGAACGAACGAACGAATGATTGGCTGAGCCAAAACTGGGTCAGTTAATTAAGCATTCATGAATTAGCATGAATTAGCAACGGTTATGGGCCATTTTGTCATGGTATGACTTGGGATGATGATTGATAGGCTGTTAATCAAACTGCAGGCCACTTTTGATAAATGTGCGATGTCAAAAGTGTCCGAGTCACGGAGCATTGCCCTATTGTGCACATGAGACGTTATGAAGCCACCAAGAAGCTATATTTTGCTGTGAGTAGGGCCAGTTGGCCCACACTTGAATGTTTGTAAACAATGTCATGTCCATGTGAGTTGTGACACAGTCTTGGTTGAACTTTGACCAGGCTATAAATAGGCACAATGCAGAATATTGGCCATTTAAATTTCTGAGAAAATGTCTAATTTATCAAAATTGCTTGACACATGTTATAAATAAATAATTAGGCCTACAGCATTTAAGTTTGCATGGCCAAGTTCAAGTTGGCAAAAAAAATCTAAGGGGCAACCATTAGACCTCAAGGCTTGGTATGGAGGTTTACCAATATGAGTTTATTTTAGAAATAAATAATTTCTAGCCCACTTACTTTCTTGGCAATTACAAAAAACCTTGCTGGTGGGATTATTCATGATGTAGCCTCAGGGTCTGATCTAGAAAATGTCATTTTCAAAGAAACACAATTACATTCATTTGTTTTTAAAAAGACATTTGTGTTCCTCATGTCCAGCTCTGGGTGTATCACCCACTGGCTGGAGTTATTATTATCGCTTGCGATTCTAGGTGACATTGAAATCTAAACATTGAACATAGCAAATTGCTCATGCACGCTGGCCAATTGAATGTAACAATATGAATGCACTGGATTATGAAACACAGTTAATTTAAAAACACTTTTTGCAATCACTGGATTTAATGCACTTTGGAGCTTAAATAGTGCACTTTGTCATTATGAATGAGGTGCAACATCTGCAACACCAGGAACAACTCAGACAACAACAGGAGCAGATCAGACAACAGCAACAACAACTGGAGAATGACAACTTTGCCCAACGCCTAGCCGGTCACGAAGAACTGCAGGCTGACGTCATGGGAGACCAAGGAGCTGAGGACTTTAAAGACTACTTATTGCAGGACTAGGACCTCAGGGATCAGGACAGGGCTGAACGCAACAAAGAACACCATGAGTTTTTGTCTCTGCAACAAAAAGTATATAAACAGCAAAAATTAGCAGAAGACGGCCAAATTGCCACTGATCATGCCAAACGCATACGTGCTTGCATTGGGGCGAAATCAAATAGTGTCAGAGCAGGGAGGTGTAGCAGATGGAGATCGCGCTCCCTATGCGCATCGTACTGCGCAGCCTGACGTCGTATTTTCCCATGCGCCACCAGTGGTGGCGATAGGAACTAATGTGATCAACATGGCCAGTGCTGCTGAGCATGTCAGCAGTGATTCAGCTCATGTATTTGTGGCTGTTTCATGTGAAGATCTCTAACAAAGTCCACTATATGAGAGTACAAAGGTAAGTTCACATGCTAGAGAATCTTTTTGTTGCTTAATATGGACTGTGTTGCAGTATTAGTGCTGTGATAGCGCCGAAACTTTGGTTTGCTTGTTGCAGTAAACAAACAGCTGCACTGCATGCATGGATCATGTGTCCATTCACCATTGAACTGGAGTCTGATTCAATTGATAGAACATGCTACAGAGTTGATTGCACCTAATTCATGCAACTATGTGCAGGTAGTGCCAAATTCAGTTAATTGAAGTTATACATTGATTGCACTTCTCACCTCAGACCCCAATCATGAATGCAGCTGATGCCAGTCAAATTAATTGTCAATCAATTGAATTAAGTTAACCCATGTGAAGTAGGTGAGAGTTCTTCTTCTTATTCTTCCTTTGAGATCCAGACCACCTTCTGGCATTATCGGATCTGAGTTATGTTATTATTGGTGAAATACCAATAAACTAAATCTTATTACAAAAATAAAACATTTATAAGTAGGCCCGGTCCTCTAAGAGAAGGCCAAATATTTCATTCATGGTACAAACTGTTTACATGTTCTGATTTTACATAAGTGAGACACACATAAGACACACAATTAGTAAATTAAGCTCTTGTCGGTGAAAAAATTATCAACTATAGGTGTACGGGATGGCCGCTTGATGACCCCATGGAGGCCGTCGTTACATCTGCCTGGATATTGGTCAGGATTTGCCCTAATTTATCATTTGCCCCTATGCTGGGGGGGGGGGGGGTTATAGTCCCCCTGACCCCCAGCAAAATATGCCTATGTAGGCCTAAATCATAAGTGAAGAAATATTGTGAAGAAATATTTTTGTTTAGGCATGTTGACTGACATTATCTGACTGAAGTTCACTGAACTCTTTAAAGTCCTCTAAAAGTATAATACTACAATGTGATTACACTTTTGCAATTGCTGAGTTCATGATAAGTGTGAGATGTTGTAACTGTAAAAATTTTATTTCAAACACAGGTGATCAGTTTGGTGGGAGATGTACAGAGTACTATACAGACACTGACAAGACTTTCACAGTGAGAGGTTCTCAAGAAGGGAAACAAATTGCTGGCCATGTTTAACATTTAAGGTTAGTACCATCGTACCAGTGTTTGTAAAGATTGTAAGGCCTGTCTGAAGCAAATTTTTGGCGGATTTATAAAAGGGACAGTCCCGGCCAAGAATTGCAGCTGGATACATGCTAAAAAATAAAAATTTCATTTTGGCATGGTAGATATATATCCGTGCAAGCAGCCTACTGCACAGTAATACTATACCAATATAATACTTACTGTTTGTATTTCTTAAATAAACTGAAATCAGACAACTTTCGTGGGATCCATGGCAAATAATTCTCACCCTAAATGTCATTGCTGTGTATGATCAGTGTTGGATCCAGACATCGGAGTGTTTTGATATTTACCATTCATTGTGGGATATATATTTTTTTAATACCTACACATGCGCTTCATCTCAGTGGCCCATGGAGCATCACATCTTCCGCTTGATCTGCCACTGGCTTTGATCACAGGCACATTTCACATCAGACAACTAGGGGCATATCTAGAAACGACCGGGGGGGGGGGGGTATAACATTGGGTGAATATGTACGCAGTCGCTCGCAGCATTTCTAATCTTTCCCATGTCAATTTTCAGCCTCAGACAACTGATATTTCGTAAAATATATTAAAATATAATCTTGTACACTGCACTGTCAATGTACAGTCAGTACAACCCATACAAGCTGTCAATCATAGAGTGAATGTCTGCAATGATAGAATTTTCTTTTCTTTTCCAGATTTCTCATTTGATTTGCGACGGCCTGGCTTTGTTTGGACAGTCTTTTCTCCAGCAACAGTAATTCACACTTGAGGATTGAGCAAAAATCACGCAACCTTACACTGAAGTGACAATTGATAACTTCCAAAATTAATTCAGGACAACTGAAATTTTATCTTATAATTTACATAAATTCTGTCTTAATACTTATTTTATTAAGCCTGTAACAAGAATTCTCCACGTTGAAGCTCTCCAGCATCTACATGCCAGGTGCGTCTGAACAAACTGTTTTCAAGAATTACTGACGGGCAGGTCTACGTAGTGTCACTGCATGGACTTCGAACATTTTCGAGTGGAGAACACAACCATGTCCAATTGACATAGTATTATTGTTATAAATACAAATATGCCTATAGTAATTTTTGTCTGTGAAATAAGATGCTAATGTTTTACTTTGTAAATTTTCGGTTACTTAAATACCTCATAATCGTGATGATATCATGATTAAATTTGACTATTAAACATTCGAAGACAGAGTTGTTTAATTTGATACCTAGTATATTGTTGTAATTGTTCCATGGATAGAAAAAAACTCAGCTGGTAATGATCCTATTAGATTTTTAGATTTGTTTATCATGATACTTGATGATAGTTGGAATGGCGTGAAAGAATATCTCTATTTCATTTCACTCTTTTTGGTAAATGAGTATAGGCCTATTATATACCAATATTTATTTCACTCTTTTTTATTTCACTCTTTCTGGTGGCCAAGTGGCTAAGGCCCTAAGTGCATAATTAGGCTTAGCTGCATGAAAGTGCATGTTGTTTAACTTTGTGTCTGAAGTCTGATCTTTCTGAACTTTCTTATCAATTTGCATTTGCAACCATTGTACACTGCATATTGCTGGTCATGTTCTGGCATACGTAGGGTGGTCCAAAAACACTTTCTTTTAAATTTCTCTGATTTGAATCTTGCATTGTGATCTTATGTCTATTGAAGGTATTGAGTAAAAATTTCAGCAAAATCAATTAATATTTAGAGGTGGCACAAAGCCGTTGAAGTTTAACATGCGATTCCCCTGCAGCAGACCTCAAAATCATCGGTATTTGCAAATATTGCAAAAATGACCAATTATTTTGATCGAATAACCTTTTTTTGGTATTTCAAGGATGCCCAATCTAGTCCTCATATTCTTTATGGCTTACAAAGTTTCGTAAAAGGTCAACAGGTAAATATTTCACTTACTATGAATAATAGATCAAAAATAACCTCCAGATATCACTTTGACATGCCAACTTTATCATATTCTAAAAAAACCGCAAAAAATATTCACTTCGGAGAAAGATCTGGGAAATTGACCATTTTTTCACTTTCGCGGATGGGTAATTACACGATAAACTTCAAAGACTTTGTGCCACCTCTAAATATTAAGGGCTATTCCATTTAAAAACCTGGGGGTGGGGTGGTCAGGTTACATTTTTGACCCCCTCATGCATCTAAAGTGAATTATTTTTGACCCCCCCATGCATTAAATGCAAATTTTTTACCACCCCACATGCATCAAATAAAAATGTTATTATTACAATGCGTAAGCCTTCATGGAGCGATAATGCACCCCCGTACATCTAAAGCGATTTCTTTTGCATCCCAACATACATCTGATGATCTGAAGCGAATTTCCGCCGATCCCTACATCCATCTTACGAAAAATAAATCAACCTGACCACCCCCCTCCCAGGTTTTTTAATGGAATAGCCCTAACCGATTTGCCTGAAATTTTGTGTGTGTTTGTTTTACTTATGTGGTCATCAATTTCTACTTTCAAATTGGGGGTTTTACAAGATTTGATTTTTCCCATAGGAATGTGGACCACCCTAGGCATACGGTCCATGAATTTTTTGCAATCTGCCTCCAATTAATGCCTCATGGCGCTAAATTGAGTTTTGATTCAAACCCATACCCCAGAGCAAACTCCAAGCACAAACACGCACTCTTAACCGCTAGAAACTCCCATCAGTACCAGTGAGACTGCTATTTTCAAGCATCATTGGTGTTTGGGATATTAGCTTAGCCCTCGATCTGTACCAGTAAATTTTGGGTCAACTATTTTCTGGCGAGGAACGAGACATGGGTTTGTACGTTTGTCCCTTCTTAAATATCACCATATTACCTATATCCTATGTAGTACCTACTGACAACAATGATAAATGAAGCTCCTCAAGGGGCTCTCGCCCCTTGCATACGAATCTCGCCTGTAGTCCATTAGATTTCGCCCTCGTCAGCGATGCCTCTCCAGGTTCATGATGTCTTCACCAAGAGACTTCATGATAGATAAACATTCTAAGATAGATAAGTGTATTTATGCACTTGGTAGGCCAACTAGGACAGGAGGAGGGCACGGAAAGGAGATGAAGGATGATTCACCAAGCAAGAGCTGTATTCGAACCCAGGACCCAGAGATAGGTAACCTAGCTAGCTACCACGAGACCCACCCTCCTCCCTACATTGTTGTGAAGATAATTTTCATGAGGCAAAATGACAATGATAACAACGGAGTCAAGACAAACTTGGTATAATAAAAATTAATATTGATTGAATAAGAATTTAATACACCTTGTCCGTTAATCAGTCAGTATACAATGAAAAAATATAAGCTTACAAAATGTACCATTTCCATTATAATTCTGAATACAGACGATAATCGTTCAATGTTAGTGAAGTAACTTCTGCTTACACACACAATGACGGTTAAAAATTTTTCAACTTCTCACAATTGTTGATGTTCTCCAGCAATCTGATTTTCAAAAAAACTAAATGTTTTAAACTGAAACTCAATCATAAAATGCAAAACAAATCATAAGTGGATCCAGAATAAAGTTATCCAGAAACGATATCAGTAAAAATAACAAATTTGTATATATAAAAGTCACCATTTAAAAATAAAACATACAGATAAAAAGTTAAGTATGTACAAAAATATTTCTGATGTACCAATTTTTTATTAAATTTTTAAGATCACTTAAACTTTCAGCTTCCTTTAAATTGTTTGACAACTGGTTCAGACAACACATATATCTTATAGCACTTGTTTGAAATTTACATATTTTAGAGAGGTCTTGAAACATAAAGTACATATATAACAGGGCAGTAGTCAACATTTGCACTTATCAGGCTTTAATAAGAATTTGTCATTGTAGTCAAAAATATTACATTGGCGCATTGGTGTGTTTACCAGCACTTGATACATTGTTTATCCTTCATGCATAATTTTTTAACATGAGCTTCAAAATAAGTAAGATTACAGTTAACATACATACCCAAATATTTTATTGTTCTCTGGTATGAAATTCTGTCTTGCCAGCTTGAAATTAATTACCCTATTCAAGACTTACTTTAGTCATCAATGGCTTTGATCACAGCACATTGCATGTTGTAAAATTTATTGTAGGCTGATATATATATTAACATGAAAAATTTCATCAGAAAAGTTTTCAATTGTTTAATTAATTCATTTTGTGACAATTATTCTTGGTCCTCTGAATCACTGAAATAACTGAATGTTCTCAAACATGGAGATTTTACTGTTTATGTCACTACGGTTGTCAAAGTTTTCACTCGATCATGCCAAGGCTGTCAGTTATATTACGGCTTGTAGCATGGTATTGTGTACAGTGGCTTTTTTTCAGACGGGAAAGCTTGTTATTTCGACATGATATGTCATTTGTACTTGGCATGTTTCTGATTGACTAGAGGAGAATGTGTAGTTTTCAGAAATATATGGTTTGCTATGTGTTGGTTGATTCGCCTATCACCATAAATCAAAATTCTGCTAAAAAAAACGCATTTTTTGCCTTGTTTATAGCTCATTCACAAATAGTATTGCTTATAAAGGGCGATGCTTTTTACATTTTAACAATTTTCAAAATTAAATAATTGGTTCAGTATCATAGACTGAAACACAAAGAACATATTTAGTAAAACAAATTGTGGTTTTACAGCGTTAGCATTCACCAAGAGAATTTTTTACATGAAGACGTCACATAGTTTGAAAACCATTAATTTTCATACATGCAATTTTGACCTCTCCTGGAATATATATGCTATATATGGAATATTGCTAATGGCTGCGTGGAAGCCGCATAGTATCCCTCTTCTAGACCAACACTTCTTCAGTTCCTGAGACCATTATAAGGGCACAATTAGGATACTTTCGCATTGCTTATGCAAATGTTCACAAGTACGTCGCGTTTTACAAATTTGTAGGTTTAGGTGTCAAACTTTCAGAGGTAAGGTTGACATTTTTTTACAGATATTTATGCATCAAACTGCAATACGGGACAAAATATTAAGTCTCTAACCATCATATTGATCTTGTTAGAGCTGATCTTAGTCCGTTCACAAGTACGTCGCGTTTTATGAAACCGACACATCATGCTGTTACGTCACCATGGTCATGCCAGTAGCATGGATACTTGTGAATAATCATTAGAAAACATACTTGAGAAGCAAAAAAAATTGTTCGAGAGCAATCTAAACTCGATTATGCGCATTATTAGCATATTTTCAAAATATGATAAATGAGAGAAAATTGTCAAAAACCATATTTTTCTCCTAATTATGCAATAGAAAGGTAATTCTGGATTAAATCCAATATCAATAATGCCAATTTGAATTATTTTCTTTAATGGACCATGCCTTTATGTTAAAATGAAAATTACTTGGGATATTTTGGGGAGAGTCAAAAATCTGCTATTAACTTGGAACAGAACCCAAGACCCAACATCCAAAATCAAATACTATGTCTAATAATCTGGTTCCCTAGAACTATTTCAAACTGATTTGGAACAGAATTTCCTTATTTTGATACCTTCATCTCTATATTATATCACATGATTTCTTGTTAATTTCAGGGAATTTATCGTTATCGCAATATATAGTATTCAATCATCATTTACCAATTTTAAAAGGTTAAATTGATTTTCAACTATGTTTTAACTGTGTTCATTATTCATTTCATATGACATGACCCCCAATCTCGTTTTTTGTGCATTTACCAATCATTTACTTTCATCCAAAAATTACACAAAATTGACTTAGGCTTGGTTTTTGTTGAGCATAGTCAACGCTTTTATGGCTATGGTTACAATTTTTTCCAAAGTTGGTCAACACTATATCATGAACGTTTCTTGGTGGTTTGGTGGCTTTAACACTTATACTTTTTGTGGCACAAGTGTTTTGATCAACTGTGGAGAATTCAATTTTTGCAGGGCGAAGCTTAAGATGCAGCTCTTCACTGCCTGCAGTTAAAAATGTAAAACCCAAGCAAAATGTACTCCAGTATGTGTATTATAAGTGTTCCAATAATTAAATTCCTGGATTAAGTGGAAGTAGTTCTTTTTTTGAAGAAATAAACCATATTCCAGTTCTTTCACGATT
Source organism: Platynereis dumerilii (assembly GCA_026936325.1). Classification (NCBI taxonomy): domain Eukaryota; kingdom Metazoa; phylum Annelida; class Polychaeta; order Phyllodocida; family Nereididae; genus Platynereis; species Platynereis dumerilii. The sequence goes on along the minus strand of JAPTHN010000087.1, from coordinate 1,070,450 downwards.
CACCCCAGCGTACCGATTCACCCCATATTATGGAACAACGAAAGCTCATTAAGCTCAATCCTTCTGGATTTAGTTTCCCTAATATATTAGCTATCAAAATATAAGAATGAGTTAATTGTGCTGCAACTTTCATTTTTCATCATCGGTGGCCAAAATGTGTACACAATAGTGTGCTACAAGCCTTACCGAAAATGATTGCTATGGAGGAGGTCGGTGGTTATTGCAGTGTTTTCATGTAATGCAAGACATTCGTTGGCTGTACTCTTGCTGGAAAAATTAGGAAGAAGGAAGCACTCCGTAGTTTCGACTGCTCCACCTCCGTCACCTCAGTGAATCCCTGAACACATCTGAAACAGACAAAAATGGAAAATCATATAAAGGACGCTTGTTTCTTAGCCCCAATAATAAAGTCACAATGTATGCTAAGATCTGTATGAACAGTGGCGTGACACTGGCGTCACTAGAGATCAAAGTTCGGGGGGGCTGAAGGCCCAAAATTTAGAAGCGTTGTCTGAGGCCAAAGGGCTGAATGCTGCATTTGGGGGGGCTGAGCCCCCCCCCACTAGTGACGCCACTGTGTATGGATATTGCAATGATTTTTGACATTTCTAAGCTGACTGACATCATTACACAGGCCTACATGCGAGACACTGACATTGAGTATTCACCAGTGGTCAAAACAGGCCTTAATGGGTGGGGGGGGGAGGACGAAGATGGGTGTTTGAGTGAGGCAGGACTGCCGGACTCCCCCCCCCCAAGTCAAATTGTATCGCAACCATCTTTTTTGGCCCTCCCCACTATCTCCTACCTGTTCAAAACACTGTCAAAAGCCAAAATACAAGATGGGACAAGGCAGTTTCCCAGCTGTCAAAAGCCAAAATACAAGATGGGACAAGGCAGTTTCCCAGCTCCTCATCAACTGGCCAACTAATACACTGCACATTGGGACCACAGATCGTACCTACTATAGTGCATGACTTCAGCAAGTGTAAGATACTTAAAATACCATGGATACTCACTTAATGCTTCAAGTTTGGAAGATCCAAAAACGATTCTGCTCTCTTCTTGTTGATAACGTCATGTTCCTATCGCCACCACTTGAGGGCAGGCCAAAAAAGCAGGACTATTAGCGCCACCTAGCAATTAATGAGTTAAGTCGGATATCCAAGAGGACAGATCTATGGTAAGAGAGTGGATCAGGCATGTAGAAATGACCAGACCTTATACTTATCGGACGATCTTTTTGGCCACTTTGTCATCAACAGATGCTTTGCATGATGAAATTGAACATTATTTGTCATCACAGCCTGACCGTGATGAAGTAGGATGGAAAGAATTTAAAAAACATTTAATACAGCAATTCCACTCTCCCAAGGAGGATGAAAAATTGCGTCGTGATGTGTCTCTCATGAAACAAGCGGCTTATAAGACCACTGCAGCTTATGGTTGACGTTTTAGAAAAGCCATTGATGCAGCTTATCCTGATCTTGGCATGAGTGGAGGTAGAAATGAGTGCAGAATGCTGAGAGATGATTAGAGAATATCAACTAAAGAAGAAAGTCATCAGCAAGGGCTACTCCAAAGACTATCTGGATGCGATTAAAAGAGTCCAGGACATAGAAGCCATGCAAACTAGACTAAAAATGGCTGAAAAACGTGGATTGTTGAATCGTCCCTGTGATCGTGTGGAAGAGCCCATGGAAGTCAATCGCATGGCAGTTGAGTACCAAGCAACACATCAACCTGCACGTCAATCAGCTAGTGACTCACAGGATAGAGACTTGTCAGACATGATAAGGCAGCTGACAGGACTCACACAGCAGTTTACCAAGATGACAGCAGCTTTGGCCAACTTGAAACAATGCATAGACATCAAGCCTGAGGCCTCCTCTGCAGCAGCACCCGGGCCATCTTCCCGCCACCAAGAAGCTCGCAGAGACAACTCACCCAATCACAGACCCCGGCGGTCGACCTAGTGGCAGGAGCAGCCCAGAAAGCTATCAGGCAAGTGACTATTTATTTACTGAAGATGGCTTGCCCATTTGCAATCATTGCAGTAAAATAGGCCACATAGCCAGATATTGCAGACAACAAAGGGCAGGGAGAATTAACCGCTCATACCAGGCTCAACCTCGCAACAAAATAACCAATGAGCGCCGCAGATCCCAATGAGGCATCACTGATCTATGTTAAACTGGAATTTGGGAACTGTAATGCAAATTGTTTACTGGATAGTGTAGCTGCAAGTTGTATTATGCGGCACAGAGAATTTGAAGAATATTGCATCTGGCCTGTTTCACACTATCGTGGGACAAAGTGTGACATGGAGGTCAAAAAATAAAATTGATTATTTCTAACATATTTCTGCTGTTTTGGCATGCTATGACTGTTAGGCTTATGATATAAGCATATTTGAGGCATGAGCACTTAAATCCTTCAGTTGATAAACAAGTCTTCGGTGGAAAATATTGACTAATTTTTTCTTATATTTTCTTTGATTTTGCACCATAAGGTAATAATAAATGGACAGTTAATGTTCTCGAAGATTCAAAACTAATAATTACAGTTAGTACTCATTTGTAAGACCAATTATTTCAGTTTTGCTTCTATTTATTCAGTCTATAACCAAAATATATTGGAAAGTTCCCATTATACTTGTTGATGGTGGGAACTGAAATACTATGGATATTCGCTTAGTCCAATCAGCCTTTCACATATCAAGAATCCATGTTGCATGTATCTGATTCAAATTGACAAAAGTGAACAAGTTATATTGCAAAAAAGGCATACTTGCAGTGTAACATCTTGAGACACAAGCACGAGTTGCTTATACGTACATGCATTGAGGTTTACCGACTCATTATTAAATCACCATGACTAAAATAGTCAGTCAAATGTATGAGAATATTGTCAATATTTAATTCGTAAATGCTAAGCAAAATGATTACACTACTTATGGGACACATGTCCCAGCTGCATGCAAGTTGCCACTGGACCAGTCCCAAAACACAGTAGGAGTAAATTCTGAAACTCTTTAAGCACTGAAATATCCAAGATACATAGCTGATGAAGTTAGTAGCCATATAAGACAGCTTATTTTACCATTCACAGTGCAGGTATCTTGAGATATCTTGATCAAACTTGAGTATCCTGCGTGCACTTTAAAACTGCAGTTACACCTGTTCAGATTGCCAGTTATATTTTTTTGTGATTTAATATATATATGTATGTATGTATGTATGTAAATATTTATTTAACGTCGTTTCTCATCGAAAAGTACATGTACTTCTGTACGACATCAAGCACAAAATTAGGAAAATAAATTGACATTAACTAGTGTCCATATTCAACAAAAATTGTCATTGTTCACAAGGGTTTTTCACTATAAAGTCCATTTTCTATAAATAGTCCATTTTAGTTTCGTATATGTCGGTAGTAAAAATGTAATCCTGCATATTTGTTCTGGAGTCAGCTGCTTTCTGTTTGTATCTGAAACAAAAGAGAAAGGGAAAGTGCAGTGTCGGTATTAATTTACATGAGTTTGATCAACTTAGATGTTAGCTGATGAGAGAGATGTTACAATTGAGCAGCCACTTATCTATAACACATTTGAAGGTGCTGAGCGAGGGACTATTTTTAATGGTAACAGGTATATTGTTCCATAATTTTGGGCCAAAATATCGAATGCTTTGTTTCCCATATTGCACTGTGTTGTACTTTGGTAAAGAAAATCTTTCACTATCCCGCATTTCATAGTGAATCTCATTTTTTGTGAATAGCTCACTTACGTATCTAGGGGCCAACTTGTTATTAACTTTAAACATGGTCACTGCTGCTGATTTTACACATCTTCTGTAGATGTTCAACTGGTTCTCCTGTTTGCAAATTGTCTCATAATCTAAGTGGCCCTTGCCAGTAACAAATCGTATGGCCCTTTTGTTTGTTCTTTCTAACTTTTCTAAACCTGTCTTACTTGTAAGCATCCATATCAATGAACAGTAGCTAAATACACTGTTGATATAGCTATTATAGATAGTCATCTTGCCTGCTTTGTCAAGATATTGCTTTATTCGTTTTAATGCATTTACTTGCTTGCCTGCCTGACTGCAGACTTGATCTACATGGAGATTAAATTTAAGCTTGTTATCAAGTTCAATTCCTAAAATATCTATAGACCTAGTTGAGTCAATAATGCTCTCATTTATTACGATTGACTCACCCATAAAATCATGATTTCTTGAAAGAAACATTAGTTGAAATTTACTGGCATTAATAACTTAGATACTGCCTAATTTTACCAAATGCACAATTGGTATATCATTTGCATGTCATTTGAATGAGTATGGAGTCCACACAGTGAAACACGTTTCTTACGGGACGTTTCTTATGGGACGGGACACATTTTAACTATGGTTAGCAGAAAGCAGAAAAAACAAGCACAGATAACCAAAGCAGCACACAATGATTTGCTATTGAACAACAAGTTAGCACATGTATGACAGAAGCTGAGAGCCCTTTGTAACACACTCTTCTGAGCCTTAGAAACCACTGTTTCTTACACCCTTCAACGGGACACGGAAAGAAAACCTAACTTCATTTTGATTTTTGTTGGTCATATGTTTACCTGTTTCACATTGGACAGGATATTCAGCTAGTACGGACTATTGCGCAACTAACAGTAGCAGCTTTGATGAAATATGTTGCATATAATGAGTGCACAAAAGAAAATAGAACCATATCATTTCGGGACACAGAAAAATTACATTATAGTCGGATTTCGAAGCATAACTAAATGAAATTTCATTGGCATAAGACCAACAAATATTTTATTTCTTCATCTGTGAGATACCATAGTTCAATAAAAACCAAACTTCAGCTTTGAAAGTTCATCTTGATGGAAATTCTGACATAAATAAAACTTTGCCATTTCCCATGTCACAAATTCTGGGCAAATTTTGTTCATTTTTGGAGACTAATTTGTCCGTAAAAAAATAAGTTTTAAAGATAACTTAATAAATCTTTCCGATTATGCTCAGGGCATCCTCAGGAGAATCTATGCACAGAAATTGTCTACACATTCCTGATAATACTCTGTCACGAAGGCATTACGTGTTTTACTAGCTCTTGTCCCGCGATAGTGTGAAACAGGCCAGAATTACTGGGCGAAATCCTTTCTGAAAGAAAGCTGTGAATTTGTATGTTGTTACTGGAGCCCAGATCAAAGTACTGGGAACCACTGAAAATTAAGGAACGGCGCATTGGGACCATCCCTGTGATTGTTGTAGACGATATCCATCATGGCATGATATTAGGCGGGGATGTATCAAAACGTGATGGAGTGACAATTTATTATAACGCAGGATGCTTATACTGGAAGGGCCATGTGTTGGATATTTTGCCCCATCGCACTTCCCTGCATATCTACTCGCTAGGTGATGTCCCTCCCATTGGTTCAACCAAGATATAACACAGTAAAATATGGTTTTAAATCTTTAAGATATGAAGGTTCTGTGTTATGGAATAATATGCTTGATATCCTTAAAAGTGATGAGTGTGTTACCTTTAAAAATAATGCTATAAAACATGTTAAAAAATGTCAATGTGGGTTTTGCCTGCTGTGTCAGGTATAAGTTGGTTTTAAATATTCTTCATTGTATATATTCATCATTCATTGTCATCTTTTTATCGCTTTTTATCGTCGGAGACAAGCGCTGTGCGCTTATGTTATTGTTTTACTGTGATATAACCGACGGAAAATAAAATTTTACTTACTTACTTACTTACTTGTGAATGGCAATGCATTGAAACAATCAATTGACGAAAATGTTCACTTATTTGCAGCCAAGGGGGAGCCACCAGGCTGCCATTATGACATTATGGTGAGAATTGAAACTGAGGGCCCACCTATCAGATGCAGGGCCTATAGACTTCCTCTCACAAAGAGAGAGGCCTTGGACAAAAAAATTGATGAACTCTTAGCTCAAAACGTGATTGAGCCCTCCTCATTGCCATGGGCAAGTCCTGTGGTATTAATAGAATAATATGACAAAAGTGAAGGGCCAAGATTTACTATTGACTTTACTGCAATTAATAAGGTGACAAAAACTGATGCATAGGCCTACCCTATTCCCTTGATTAGGGACATTTTTGACCAATTGCAGGGCGCGACAATCTTTAGCACACTGGACCTGAAATCAGGCTTTTATCAGATGCCGCTCCACCCGGATAACCAAGAAAAAACAGCGTTTATCTGTCACAGAGGCCTGTTCCATTGGAAAAGGCTCCCAATGGGGCTAAAAAACAGTACGGCCCAATTTCAAAGAGCAACGGAAAATTTTCCTCAAAGGTTTGATTGGTACTGTTTGTCTCATTTATGTCGATGATCTAGTAACCAATGGGAGAAATGAGCATGAGCATTTAGAAAATTTAAGGAAGGTTTTTGCCAGGCTTGACCAATTTAACCTAAAATTGAACCCAAAGAAATGTGCATTTGGTCTTAAAAAGGTGAAATTATTGGGTTATATTGTAAGTGCTGAGGGCCTCTCGGCGGATCCAGAAAAAGTTGCAGCCATTGCAAAATTGAATGCTCCGAAAGATGTTTAAAATTAAGCCAAATTAAGTCTCTATTGGAAATGACTGGTTATTATAGGCAGTGAATCAGAAGCTATGCTCTCATAGTTGAGCAATTAGTTGCACTCTCCAGAAAAAATGCAAAATTTGTTTTGGATGAGGCACAACAGGTGGCATTTGACTCATTGAAGGCAGAATTGTGTAGTGAGCATGTGATGGACCATCCACAAATAGATAAGCCCTACTTTTTATATACTTATATTACTGTATTGGCTCGATTTTATGTCAGTTAGATGATAAGGGAGTGGAAAGGCCAATTGTCTATTTATCAAAACAGCTGTCAGCTACTCAGCGCGAGTGGGCCACTATAGAGAAAGAAGCTAGTATATGCATTGAAAACTTTGCGCCAATATCTCTTGGGAAGGTGAATTTGTTGCCCTGACTGACCACCGCCCCCAGTGAGCTTATTTACCAAAGATTTTAATAACACTAAAATCCAGTGGTGGTCAGTCTCACTCTCTGAATATAACTGCAAAGTGCATTATCACAGGGGCAAATTCTCTGGTTGGTTAATGCACTTTTCAGCTTTTTTGGACAGAACTGAAATGCTCTTAAATGATGCTCAATTAAAGGCAATTGTGCAGTTTTACTCCAAATTTTCGGCATCAGGAGTCTACTAAAACATGTCAGGAGAAAAAAAAATTTTTTTTCGGGGGGGTCACTGCATCTTTTGATAGGAAAAAATGCTATTTTTAGCTTAAATCTGATAAAAACACTAAAATAGAGGCCGAGGGATGAATTTTAATAGTAGAAATGCAAATAAGGTGTCAAATGAAAGAAGAGAAATAGCACTATATGATCCTGGAGGCGCTTTTTTGAATTTTGGTCTGAGAATTTTTTTATTCCCAATAAAGATGCCAAAAATGGCTCAGTTTCAACTAAAACCCCATGGAACAGGGACTAAAATTAAAATTTCAAAAAAGCGCCTCCATCAACTTGTAGCACTGCTTCTCTGCTTTCATTTGACACCTCATTTGTCTTTCTACCATAAAAACTCATCCCTCGGCCTTTTTTTGAAGTTTTTCTTCATATTTTAAGCTAAAAATAGCATTTTTACTATTAAAAAAATACAGTGCCCCCCCTGAAAAAATTTTTTTTTTTCCTTGACATATTTTCTTGGATGCCTTATGCCGAAAATTTGGATGAAATACACAGAACTGCCTTTAATACAGCAGCATTTGAAGGAATAGCAGTGTAGCCCTCAAAAAGCTCAAAAGTGCATTAACCAACCAGAGTTGAACATTAGGGCAGCCATGCTCTCTCGTATCAAACAAAATGATTATGTTAACACTAATGAGCTTGAAAAATTTGATGAGGAAGTTATTGATGCAGGAGGTGATATGACATTTGACATGGGCTTTTGGCAGCTTGGATAAAAACTACCGGAAGGACCAGAGGACATCCCCAGAGACCGGACCTATGGATTGGACATGACAGCAGTTGCAGAGCACCAGAAGGATCTGCCGGAATGGGCACAAGTACCAGATGAAAAGGTAGAACTGGAGGTAATCAATGGCCTTTTGTATAGCACAGCTCGTCCCTACAAACATGCAGCTGACCATCCCAGGCTTGTGCTCCCAGAACAACACAGACATAAAGTAATTGAATTGGCCCAAAATGAAGTAGGCCGCATGTCACTTTTGAAAACAATGCGCAGACTGCAAGAGGCTTTTGTCTGGAAAGGCCTGAAGAAAGTTGTGACACAATGGATCAAGAAATAGCCCACATGTTTGGTGCACTCGAAGAGAGCTGACAAAACCCCCATGGGTGTAATGCCTGTTTTATCATCACCGGCAACATTTACAGCCATGGATTTCTTTGGCCTCCTTGTTGAATCACCTGAAGGCAACCGCTATATTATGACCATCTTTGATCATGCATAACCCATCCCCTCAAAGTCAAGCTATGAAGTGTGGAAAGTCCTCTCAAGGCAGTATTTTTGCAGACATGGTCTCTGTGACGTAATCCTGAGTGACAATGGCCTTGAGTTTAATGCCAATGCTTCACATCGTATTTGGCATTGAACATCGCAGAACTACCCCATATAGTCCACAGGCTAATGGGAAATGTGAAAAATTTAATGGTACCCTAAAAGCCATAATCACTCGCCTCATCAACAACACCAGGAGTGATCGGGAAGACATGCTTACTGCAAGTTTATTAGCGTACAGTTAAGATACTGTGAAAGTCTCAGCTTTACTCCATCCTGCTGATGGTCTACCATTGTCTACCCTTGTTACTGATTGTTGCCTATACTCCCTGGGGACCTTATATTACCCTTCACTGACCCTTGCCCCAACAGTCCCCATATCACTGGTGGTCACTGAGTGTTACCCCAGTACAGATTTGAAGACACCTTTTAGCCCAAAATCCTTGGTCCCTTTAAGAGACCCCCTGTTGTCTTACCTTATCACTTGCTAATTGCTTATCTTGCCTCTGATACGGAGTCAGAGGAGTCACCCTTGACCTGATAAGAGATTACTTATCTAACAGAGTTCAATTTGTTAATTACAATAATATTTCATCAAGCAAGCAAAGTATTAAGTGTGGAGTTATTTTTATTATATATCAATGACTTACCGAATATATAAAATAGTCTCTACTCCATTATATTTGCAGATGATACCAATTTTTTTATGTCAGGTAAAGACACTCAACAACTTATTGGAAAAAATGAATGCAGAATTAGTTGATATTGTTACACCGTTTCAATGTTATAAATTATCTCTGAGTATAGAAAAGACTAAATTCATGGTTATCTCACCAGGGAGGGGAAATCTAACTGTTACATTGGTGTAACAATAAATGGAAAACAGTTGGAACAAGTATCTGAAATTAAATTTTTTGGAATGGTATTAGACAGCAAGCTGAAGTGGACATCACACACACAAAGAATCAGGAATAAAATATCTAAAAGTATTTTTATTTTATGCCACACAATGAAGATACTTAATAAAACAATGTTAGTTCTACTATATACATTTATTCAACCACACCTAATCTATTGCATCGAAATTTGGGGTTCTACATGCAGTACATATCTTATATCATTAATTTAAATCCAGAAAAAGGCCATTAGAACAATATCTACGGCACCTACTAAAACACATACAAAACCACTGTTTACACAGAATAACATCTTAGATGTAAATAAATTTTATCAATATATTGTAGCAATTTTCATGTACAAAGTAATAATGATGTGCATGACTACAATACTAGACAGAGAAATTTACCTCATGTTCCTGTTACTAGTTCAAATATTTTCAAAAGAACAATTTGATTCTCAGGTGTGTCAGTATGGAATTCTCTATGCAACAAAGACATTGACACTAGGTGTTCAATATTTACATTTAAACGGACCCCAAAGAAATTTTTACCTTTTAACTATCTTGTGTGAATTGGTATCTGTGAATTAAGGAATCTTATGAGTGAACAACTATGTTAATGTTGTATTGTACAGCATGTATTACAATTTACTGATATGTATATATATATATATAGACTGTGACATATATAACAATATTGTCAAAGAACTGTAATAGATCATTTCTCCATTTTCCTCAATCTGTATATATATTTTTTCTTCTTCTACTATTGAATAATTATAGTTCATCAATTCTTCTTCTTTTTTTTCTTTCCCTCTTTTTTTTGTTTTTTTTAATCATCATTGTTTTTTTTTCTTAATTTTTTTGAAAATCAAACTTGATATTCTATATGTCTATTGAAAATTATTTTATCCTGTAATATTATGTAGTATTGGTCATGGTAAATACACCGAATGTATGTATGTAAGTTTATTATGGTACCAGAGGAAGCAATATTATGATTATCGAGCAGGAACAGATACAATATTTATTAAAATGCATTAAAAACTATAACATCAGAAATATGGAAATAAAAAAATCAGGTTAAACTAACAATTGAGATGAAAAATATTAAATGAAAAATAAGCATTGGAGATATCAGCGAAAATTAAATCATATGTCTGCATTAAAATGAAACATGTACAATTATAGTTAGTTCAAAAAAATGAAATTCAAGAATACTAATAAGTACAGTTACTTTTTTAAAAGTGTATATAGTATGTTTACATGATTGCCATTGAAACTTAGTTAATCATTAAAAAAAATAATTCGGTAATTCAATTTCTTTGAAATGTTTTAAATGAGCCTATTGCTAAATTCCAGTGACAAAGTAGGGTTAAGCTGATGGAGTGCCTTGCTTGCCTCTTTACTGAGTATTGTTCATTTTTTTTCAGAAATAAATTGAAGTTGTCCATGTTCTCTATGGTAACTTTCTCACTTTCCTTTGTTTTGACAATTATATTTGAGTCCTTTGTCTATGTGGCCAATATTATTCTTTTTTCAAAGTTCTGCATTTTAAGAATACATCTGGCACGTTACCAATCCTGCAAAGAGGATGTTATAGTTACAGGTGATTTCAATTTCCACCTCAACAAACCAGATCTTCCAAATGTGAAGAAGTTTACTGATACCCTGGAGATGTTTGACTTGACCCAACACATTACTGATCCAACTCACATCAGAGGCAATACTCTTGATTTGATCATTACCAGAAAGGACACACGACTTGCTAACTGTTGGGTTGATGAGCTGATATCAGATCATAACTCAATCATATTTACCACTACGGTTCAGAAACCTACCAAGAAATATAAAAAGATAACCTAGAGGCGAACTAGAAATATGGATGTTAAGAGCTTCAAAACTGAAATAAATAAAATTGTAAACACTTCAAAATCAAATCAAAATGAAAATGTTGACAATTTGGTCAATTTGTACAACTCCACCACCATAGCCCTAAACAGATATGCACCATTAATGCAAAAGCGTTTTACAATAAGACCATCAACTCCATGGACAAATGCTGAAATCAAGGACGCAAAAATGATGAAAAGAAAAGCAGAGAAAAAGAGGAGGAAAACCAAAGCTACTGGTGATAGAGAAAATTACCAAGCAAAAAGAAACGCATTCAACAGATTGCTTAAAAATTTGCGCACCAAGGATCTTGCTGACAAAACTAAAACCCACAAAAATAACACCAAGGCATTGTTCAAAGTGGTTAACTCCTGTCTTAATAGAAATCAAGACCTACCCCTACCCCCAAACTATGAAGATCAAGAACTGGCCAAGAAGTTCTCTGACTATTTCGTGGACAAGATAGACACTATACGCTCCAAATTAGAGAACAAAGACAATGATCAGGGACAGAACGTAATTCCGACAACAAACTCACATGACATGTTATTCTCTGAAGTCCCATTGAGCGAATTTGATACACTAACGGAAGATGAAGTAAGGAAACTTTTGCAAAAAATGCCAACCAAACACTGCGATTTAGATCCAATACCAACCTGGCTACTTCGACAATGCACTAACAAACAACTACCTCTTATAACAAAGATAGTTAATGCCTCTTTGACAACAGGCTATATGCCACAAAAATTAAAACATGCTCTAGTTCGACCTCTGCTGAAGAAACTTGGTCTTGAATTAACTGAGAAAAATTATCGCCCTGTCTCAAATCTTCCTTTTTTGAGCAAACTAATTGAAGGTGCAGTAATCAGACAGTTTAATGATCATAAATTAAGAGGTGACCTTAACGACCAGAAACAGTCTGCTTATAAATCATTCCATAGCACTGAAACACTGTTGTCAAAAGTGCACAATGACATAATGACCAGCATGGGTCGCGGTGAGGTTACAATGCTAGTGCTGCTTGACCTCTCAGCCGCCTTCGATACAATAGATCATGAAATTCTCCTTAATAGACTGGATAACGTATATGGAGTCCGGAATAAAGCGCTAGACTGGTTCAGATCTTATATGTCCAACAGAACCCAGTCAGTCATAGTGAACAACTCTGTCTCTGACAATAAAAAGCTCCGCTATGGAGTACCACAAGGCTCTAAGCTGGGACCAGTTCTGTTCAACGCTTATATAGCTCCCTTAAGTAAAATAGCTGAAAGAAATGGTATTATTGATGAGAAATATGCCGATGATGAACAGCTTCTCATGTCTTTCAAGCCTGATTCCGGGGCAGACCAAAAAGAAGCATTTGGAAAAATGGAGAAATGCATATCAGAAATACGTACGTTTCTGCACAACAACAAACTCTGTAATAATGCTGACAAAACAGAATTTTTATTGATAGGCACAAAGTTCCAACTGAGTAAACTTCAACTACATGCAATAACTGTTGACAACAAATCAAGCCAATCCACAAGCAAAGCTCGTAACCTAGGAGTTATATTGGATGAACACATGACGATGGAGAAACAAGTAAACAAAATGTGCCAGTCAGTTTACTTCAATATTTGTAATATTTCTAAATTAAGAAACTGCTTTAGCAAAAACAATGCAAAAACAATAGTAAACGCTCTGGTCACTCCGCATCTCGACTATGGGAATGGCCTACTGTACGGCATATCAAAAACACTATTAAATAAATTACAAGTTGCTCAAAACTCTGCCGTAAGGTTAATTGCCAAAGCTGGGAAATATGACCATGTGTCGATTCTGAGGAAAGACCTACACTGGCTCCCTATCCCAGATGGATTGAATACAAAATACTCACACTGACTTGGAAAATACTTAATAATCAGGCACCAAAATATTTGACTGATCTGATTAAGATCAGGTAAAACCCAATTAACCTGCGAAGCTCAAACAAGATACATCTAGAAAGACCTGAGATTTCGAGCAATGGCAACAGCTTTAGTGAAAGAGCCTTCTGTATTGCCTGTCCAACACTATGGAACAAAATACCTGTAGAACTTATAAAGAAAGATTCACTACAAAGCTTCAAGAAAAACTTGAAAACGCATCTCTTTAAAAAATATTACAGCTAGTCTATTGAACAAGCAGCGGTGAGCAAAGAACTATTCTTTGGAACAGGCGCTATATAAATTTCTGTTATTATTATTATTATTATCGTTTTCCCGGGTCCAATGTCGTGAGTTGGTAAAATTTCAGTTTTGGTCCAACATGGACATGCATTTTGGGTCATATCTCAGCTTTCGTATAGAATTTATGCATGTATTATGGATCATATGAAAGCCAGTGATGTCCCCTTCCATGTAAATAGCAGGAAATGTATCCACTTCTCATAGCTTTTGATATATTAAATGGTAAATGATTGCATATGGGATAAATTTTTGGTGTCACGCTGGACACTGCATGTAAAAAATTCAAATAAAAATTTAAAATACAAACAAGTAAATACAGTTAAAATAAAATTTGAAATTTGGTATAATGCTTTGATTAGCTGAGCATCTTGTGAATGCAGAAAAAAGGCCAAAATATGTTTTTGTATTTCAGAATGACACGTTTTGCATTATAAGGTTGTCATGTCACACTTAAAGCCAAAATGGTCAATGCAATTTTTGATGCATCAAAAACACCATTCATTGATTTGATTTTTAAAAAAATATTGCATCAATGTTTTGCTCATGACCTGGTCTGTCAGGAAATAGCAACAAAACTTTGTAGAGGCTCTTTTTTTTTGAAGCTGTGAGGGCCCAAGTGAGACTGACGAAAAATTGACACCCTCTTTTTTAGTGAGAATTATGTGGGTACTCTAATGTTCAGATGCTGTCTGATTATGGTTCAGTATGACAATTTTACTTTTCTGGATAGTTCCGAAATGCTCATGAGCCTGGCTTTCCATTGGTGTAGAGAAATTGGTTGTAACTCTAGTCCATCATGGCATTACAGCCCTGTTTCTGAGACTGACGAAAAATTGACACTCTCAAATTTTGTGAAATTCCATGTCCGAACCTCTCCAGTTTAGATGCTTCTCGGTGAAGACCTTTGCTGGAATGCTTACAATCTTGATATTATCTCATTGCTCGTGTATCTGGCTATTCATTTATGTAAAAAAAGTTGTTGCAAGCCTAACCTATCATGTATTAGAGCACTGTCTTTGAGATTGACAACAAAATCAACATTCTGACGTATAGTGAAATGTTATGTTTTGACTTCTCTTCTTCAGACCCTTGTGACACAAGGAGTGATGCTAGAATGGCCACTATTTTGATATTGTTTTGTTACTATGGACATGGCTTTCCACTTCTATATACAATTTGGTTGTAAGTTGAAACTATCTGGGTAATATAGCCATGCCTTTGTGAATGATAATAAATGCAGCGCATTATTTTCTGCAAAGCCCGCCGATTGCCATAAACAGCGCTAAATGAGGAGAAAAATTTCTAATCACCCTACTTCTGTATAAAGGATATTATTGTCTAAAATTTGTGTAAATTTCATGGTGATATCTCAACAACTTTTCCCTAAAAGTCCATTTGACTGAAGTAAGAATAGTTTCGCAAAAACTGCATTTTAAGTTTGTAAATCCTTCATATTTATGTTTAAAAATACTTGCATTAACTAGCCTTGTTAGCTTAAAAATGCATATACAACCTCTGACTTATGCATTTTGGAATCTACTGATATATAGGAAACACATCTGCGATTATCCATTTTTTGTCCTAAATCAACAAAAATCCCAAATTTTACCAACTTGTGACACTGGAACTCCTCTTTGTTTAAATTCTCATTGATGTATATACCAGTGCCTTTCTTCTTACGTCTCATATTATAAATTCCGTTTCTTTTCCAAATGTTGAATTTTACAAGAGTCACATTTGGTTTCTTTTTGTGATCTTTTTCTGTCATGGTTTTTATCAACTGGCTGGCTTTGAAGTGCTTTGGTCATTATGTCTTGCTTTTGAAGCTCAATATCCATTTTGTGTTTTACTATTTGTATGAATTCTGTGTCTGCTAATTTATCTGAAGCCAATCCGATCACTCTTAGCACTTTTCCTCTCTTTGCCTTGTCAAGTGCATGTATTTTCTTTTTACATGAAAGTAGTTCTGTATCTTGATCCTTTAGCCTCTTTTCCATGTTGTGTCCTCTCAGCCTCGTTTCCAGATTGCTCTCATTCAGCCTGTCATTCAGCCTCTTTTCCAAGTCACAAATTCTGGCGTCTTGATCTTATAGCAGTTGCTGTTGCCTTTTCACTCTGTCTCCACTTGAATTATTTTCTTTTTGTAGCTCTGTCAATAAGAGCTTGATGGCATAAGTGCAGGGCCGTGCAGAGTCCGTAGTAGGCCCAGGCCAAAATTTAAAAGCAGGCCCTCGTTCCGGCCACGGTTAAAACAAAAAAAAAAATTGAAAATTCAAATGCTCAACTAAAGGAAACTTCACACATTCACAGACACAGTGAAAAAAACTTTCATGGATTGCAGATAAAAAAATGTGGCTTTACTGAAGAATTAAAGGCACACAATAGTGCAATTTTTTTATTAGGTGATAGCTTCAAATGTACCATTTTCAGAAACGTGACAGTGATCCTTTTGAATTTCTCCCAAAATAAACCCATGAAAACAATTATTTTAGTTACTGATTTTGGCCAATTTTTTGCACAAGCAAAAGCGACTCCTGTAGGAAGAAACTGAGCAAGTCACAAAGGACTGGGTAATGAATAAACAAATAGATGACCATTTATGACCTCTGGAAGTACAAAAGAACAGTGAGGCCTAGCTGTGAAATGTTTTATGAACAAAGAGATGAAGCTAAAAAAGCTGGCAATATAAATTTGAGAATAGCTGAAACTGTGGAAAATCTTTCAAACACCTGTGAGAAGGTCTTATGCACAGCAAACTCCTCCCAACTGTCATTCATACGAACAATTATAAATTATGGGAGCTGATTGGCTGGTTCTTTTGACTTTATTTGGCAATGGTTAATTTGCCTCATATTTGCCAAGTCCACTTAGTCCAGAACGCATCTTGTGATGGCAGCCACTGGTATTTCAGATAGACAGAATGTCAAGTTGGACAAATATATATGAATAAACAGACAGACAGAATGTATGAATAGATAGATAGATAGATAGATTGATAGATAGATAAGTAGACAGATATATAGACAGATGGATAGATAGATAGACAGATAGATAGAGAGAAGGATAGAGAGAAAGATAACCAGATAGATAGACAGATAACCAGATAGATAGATAGATAGATATATAGATAGACAGATAGATAGATAGATAGATAGATAAGATAGACAGATATATAGATAGACAGACTGATAGATAGCTAGACAGATAGATAGAGAGAAGAATAGAGAGAAAGATAACCAGATAGATAGATAGATAGATAGATAGATAGATAGATAGATAGATAGATAAATATAGTGTATCTTGAAAGCTGCATGTGGGTGTTCCTTCATCATGCATTATATCATACATTTATTCCCTAATTGTACATTTTGCGGTCTGGTCTTGCAAATTGTGGTCCAAATCAGCCACTGCTCACTCTCTCTACCTTGAGAAAATCAACCAATCAGATATTGGTGCATGGCTGACTGATTGTAAGTTGTAAGCTGTTTTACTCTGTTTTTTTTAGCAGCTATTTTCATTCGCACAAATAATAGCCTCTTCCAAGTGTAGCGAATTCACAGCTAGTAATATATAAAGTCAATTGTCTTAATTCCTTGACAGTTGTCACAGGCCTTTTTGTTGGACAAAATAGCAGAAGTCCAGACCTCAAATTTTTTCAATTAATTGGAGGAGAGGGGGGAGGCCCACCCTACCCTACGTCACTCATCAGCGACTGAACATGCATTAGGGACACAAAATATTGCTGAAATCCCAATTTCATATATTTTTCTTGATCCATGCTTAAAACCAATTTTTTTAAGATTGACATGATGCACTTGCAGAAGCCCATTCTTTTATCAGGAAAAATTTGAACGAAACTGTCATTTTGATGAGTGTGGCCCTTTAAGAAACATCAAAGGACTAGTATTTGCATCACAATCAATTCAAGTACAATGCACACTCATCAGCCTATGTTGTATATCTTAAAATTTGCGTTATGAAAGGCTTCTTGGTTCTTTTGAGAAAACTTTGCCATCTGATTTTAAAACTCCAATGATTTTGCAAAACACTGTTGATTTGGAGAGTAGCGAGTCCAGTAAGATATTCTTGAATTGACACAATAGGCAGTGTGAAATGGATATTGGAGAACATGTTACTCAGTTTAAGGTTAAGAATTTCCCCATGGATATTCTTTGGGCTATCTGAATCAATTTAAAAGCTTACATCGAAGACTGTTTTTAGCAACACCCTCCAGATCTTGTGAAACATGGTTAGCATACTTTAGCTAATTTAACTTTTGGTCAAATCTTCAATATCTTAGTCAAGAAAATTCTAGAGAAAGATGAATAGTTCACCAATTTCTCTAAGAGATAAATATCATCGGCAAAGACTTTGAACAAAAAGGTCAATTATATTGAAGAACACCTTGACTCAAAATTGTTTTTCTGGATCCTCCTAAGTTGAGCACCCTCTGCCTGTCGTGAAGTCAGGTGTCACTCCTACTCCATTAGAAATCAGACACGCTTCCTCGAGGATGTTAGCCAACCTTTCTTTTGCCGTGGTAATGTCATCTTGCAATAATTATTGACTGATATTGTCTCATCATTCTATGATCAGATTGACCTCAATGACAAATACAGCACTACTCCTTACTTCTTATCTTTTATCACCTGGTTGGCTGTGAATATCACTGTTCGGAGTCGAAATATCAGGGCCTATGATATTGTAAAAAATATTTATAACAATGGTTATGACATCACCGGCATTTCAGATGCCTGATGATGTCACAAACCAAGCAATGGCCAAAACAATAGGATTGTGACGTCACCTCCATTGTTGCTCCATGGTGACGTCACATTTTTGTAATGGCAGAAAATAGTCCCTCTTTATAATTGAAAATTTGAGGTAAAACCAGGTGATAAAAACAAAACAACCACGTGTCAGGGCACTTCGTACAATATCACTCGCTATTGAGGTGAATTAATATCACTCTCACCCTTCGGGCTCGAGTGATATTAATTCTCACAACAGCTCGTGATATTGTTACTCAGTGACCCTGACTTGGGTTGTTTTGTTATAGTATCTTATATGAGCGGTAACATACAAATCCTGGGTCAGATAGGATCATGTGACAAAGTGGCAACTGCCATTGGCCTGTTCACTCAGGCGGCTTCTCTGCAAGATGCCAAAAAGATTAAAAATTGAGAAAAAACATCTGTAAAAAATTTCAACAAGTTTTTGGATTGATTGAAACAAAACTAATAATCTGGTGTGCTTGCTTGATCCTAGACCAAAATTCAAATTTAAAGAAGAGGCCCCAAGGGAAGAGACCTAGTATATTGCAGGGCCCTCTAACATCTGAGACAAAACGGGTAACACTGACAAAAACTTCACAAAATACCCACTTAGGAATCGCAGAGAATGATATACAATAAATGAGACATCAATTTACTATTCACAAGACATGAAATGACTCCATGTCATGCAGTTGCCTTTTGTTGATGTAGACAAAAATAAACTAACATTAACTGTAATTTTGATGAATATAGAAAGAAAGAAATCCATGAAATTTGTGTCTAATACAGTACATTTATAATGACGTAAATGTTTTGCTGACAGTGAGGACCCACCAAATAAATTTTCCAAGGACCCAAAATGCCACCAGTCCAACCCTGTACAAATTGAGTATAATTTCATTTTCGCGTCGCGTGCTTACTACAGGGGAACAAGAAGTGCAACGAAATGACAATGTTTTTGGTGCTCAAGTAGCTTTGCCACTTTGCCACTTCACAAATTTTCATGCTCCTCTGAGCACAGACAGTATATCACGCCTGAAAATTATTTTGATTGTGTGATACAACACCCTGGAATGGTCGTCATACCAAACATTGCACTGTACAAAATGCACGGTGGCAGAGCCTCAGCATGTCAACTGAATCCTGAAAATCTATCAGCATGCACACAAATTAATTGATCATCTTTGATTTTTAAAATTTGTCATAATGAACTGAGAGAAAGTGTTTTTTTTTTAAATTCTGGGCAGTCTCTTAATATTTTGACAGGGGGATGAGAGATGGGTGGATGGATGATTGGGGCTTTCCATCCTGTTTTTACGCACTTTGCAAAGAGGCAAAAGATGCTTGAAAGTGATTTCCAACATACACATAAGTGTAGCGTCCAAACACCCTCCCAAGACAGCTGCATGGCAATATACCTCCAAGTTACCTGGCAAGCTAGAATTGAAGCCCATGCAGTATTCTATGATGGATTAATGATTGGGGCTTCCCAACCTGTATTTATGCACTTGGTGGGCTAATTAGGACAGACTTGTACCCTTATGGCAATGAGGCAAAGAATGATTGAACAACCATCCAACATAGGCTCAGGTGACCCAGCAAGAGCTGGATTTGAACTATGGACTAGGGAATTGGCAACCCAGACTGCTACCACTAAAGAGAGAGATAGAGTGATAGTTATAGAGATATCACTAGATAGATGAAGAGATCTATTAACATTGTAGAGAGATAATGATTGATGGATTCATATAGATTCAGTTGATGACGCTAATGACAACTATATATATTAGAGAAAAAATACTTGTTTAAATCGAATAATATATCATATTATAGTATTTGTAATTTTTACTGGACCGGAGACAGTGCACTGTGTCTGACAATGTTGGACTGATACATTGTCCTAACTGTGATCAACTATGTCATTTTTGCTTTGTTGAACTTGATCACCTGTTTATTGTCAAATGAAAAGTCCTAATTGATTGTTATCTTCACATTGACAAATATTTACACTTTGCGCTCAATGGTGCGTGGAAAAATCACTCGTCATAAGAACACTTTAGCCACAAATCATATGATCCTTTCGTTGCACTTCTTATTCCCCTGTAGTAACCTTACTTTGGAAGTAGGCCTCCTGAAATTTTGGGGCCCCTGACATGTGGCCCCCCTGGCCGCCCTCTGCTTAGGCCTGCATCAGTGACACCTGAAGAAAATTTCTCACTCTCAAAACAGTTTAAAACCGCATTTTCAATACCTTTCAATGTTCATCTTCCTGGTTGCTAGGTGCCCCTTGGACATTCTCTGCTTGCCCCTTGAATCCCCATCCCATGGTGAGTAAAATCCTTTCTTGCTTTCAGATTTCAGGTGCAATCCTGATTTCTCACACATTTCTCCATAATTAAAATTAGCTGTTTCACTGTATTAATATTATCTCTCCGATAGGTGTCCATTCTATTTGCTATCGATTGTCTTATTTATATGTTCATGAGAACTGCTTTAATAATGGTCCATTAAATAAATATAATATGTTAAAGAAGAAATGTAGAGGAAAAGAAAGGCATGTATGATATGTGCTGACAATGCCAGACATGGTTTCTCTGTTGTTCTCCCTTTGGCGCGTGGTGACTGTGAGCTCTCATCAAGATGCTAAAAATGCTACTTTTAAAATGGAGGAAGGCGGTTATATGAGGCAAGTACTACTGTACAATGTGTTAACTGTGTATTGGGCACCATCAAATTTAGGGGGCCATCTGGTCCCTTCTTCTGCCATGTCTTGATAATGTTGTGAAACTAAACTAACAAGTAGCATAGTTGCTATTTGATTTTGCCTGATACCAGCCATGAAGTGATGAAAGATCACTCTCCATCTTAGATCTCCATCATAAGCTTTTTGTTTGTGACCCATTTCAAAATGCCCTGAGAATTATGCAAATTATGTTAAATACCAAAGACTACTCATTTTTTACATTCTCAAGATTAAGGTAATGGATTGTGAGTAGCATCTCGAGTCTCGTGAATATACTGTTGTGACTTCGAAATACACAAACACTGAATTAGTCAATCAGAGGCCAGCATTTGAATAATGGCAAATGCAGATGCTATGCAGCCTCATTTTAGAGTTACCAGGAGCTTTTTTAAGTTGAACAAAATTAAAAAATACTGATGTCTGATTATTTATATAAAAATAGTTTATTTTTCCTCAAACGGTTATATGATAATAATATGTATATATGTATGTATGTATCTTTATTAGCCAGGGAAGCAGAAGCTTATCAAGCTGGCCAGTCAAAACAAATTTACAATAACAGAATAATCAAAACAGTTGATCAATCATTAGCAAATTTACATACTATTGACATCTTTCCAGACATACAATGCTTTTGCAAAGGTACATTTTGAAGTTAGTCTTAACATTCCAATTACAACAATTTTTATACTTTGTATGTAATAATGAAAATTACCCAGATATATAAACATTGCCAAGGATAGTTGCATATAAAACTCCACTTTTACAGTAACATGCCATATCTATACAATAATTAGTTTTGAACAAAAGTCCTCCCTTGTTACTTCAGTGTTTTATACACATATAATAATAATATATAGATATTTGTATAGCGCCAGTTTCAATAATATTGCTCACCAGCGCTCTGAGATGTTAATTATAGTACTTTTCAAAAAGGACTGTTTTTAGGCATTTTTTGAATTTTTCCAGGGTGTTTGCGGTTCTTACAACCTGGGGAAGCTTGTTCCATAGCAACGGGGCCGACTTAGTATACATCTTATAGTGAATGGAGTAGCGAGGGTGGGCATGATATAAACACAATCAAACATCGAGAAATAGTGGTACATGCAACAAACAAAAGCAATGGTTAAATACTTTACACAACATGTAAATGATATGACATACAAATGTTCTAACAAAAAATTATGGAACAAACTGGCAGTCTCTAAAAGGCATGGATCAATGAACATTGAAGGCTTGTTTATATACCGTAATATGGGGTGAATCTAGACAGAATTGGCTGTTTTTCTGTCACAGCATGGACAAAAATCAATCTAGAAATCACAATTTAGTGCCAAATTGTGTCTGGGCATAAGGTTTAAGTACCCCTAGAAGTTTGAAATGATATCTTAAATCCCCATTGCTCCAGGCCAAGAAAACCACTGTCCCAATTCATCCCATACTTCGGGGTGAATCGGGACACTCCATTATTTCCACTATTAACACGACCGACCGACTTTGAGTGATTTTTTCTTGTGAATAAATATCAGAAAACATGTTCAACATGCCAGAAAAAAAAGTTGAGGAAATTCAGAAATCAGTTTCGTTGATAATATGCAGATTTTAAAAAATGTGATAAATGGCAGAAAACTATCAAAAACTGTAGTTATCTGCTAATTTTGCAGGTGATTACAAATTCTGGACTAAATATATAATAAATGATGCCAAGTTCAATAATATTCATCAAAAAGCCAAGCCAGTACATTCAAATGAAAATTGATAGATTTTATTTTCATTATTCCTGAAACTTTGCCATTGACCTGGATCTTAACCCATGACCAAACATACATAATCCCACAACTAGTCTATTATTCTGGTTCACTGATACCATTTCAAATTTTAAAAATGTTTCCAGCTAGTTTGATGGCTCTGGTGTTTATATTTCGACCGCTTGGCGCAAAAAGGGACTTAATGCCACTAAGTCCCTTTTAGAATTATTGCATTTTTTGAAATTTCAAAACCTTAGGATAATATCTGTGAATATTAGAACAAAGTGGATTAAACTAAAGGAGGTATTACAGGTCAAAGTTCAGGATGTCACTTTTTGGGGAGTAATGTGATATTTTCAAAATTTTGTAGTACTTTTTGGCCCAATGAAATAAGGGAATTAGTTCGGCTAAGCACCAATGCACTGTTTGGCACTGAAATTTACTAACAATGACAGTGAAAATACTAGCACTAAGCTCCTTTTTGCGCCAAATTACAGCAGAAACAAGTCGGCGCAAAAAGGAGCTTAGTCCATCTATGCTCCTTTTTGCGTAACTGAGAATGCTTTTTCTGGTCAAAAACGAGTATTGGTCTTATTTCATAAAAAATAAACATATTAGTTTCATTATCTTTACTTATATTTGCAGAAAATATTAATATAAATATGCGTACCAAAAATCATTTAAATCGGACCAGTATTGATTGAGCCAGACGTGAAAACAAGTGTTCAAAAGAAAAAGGCCTTTTTCTCAAAATCACATTTTTCCACTAAGCTCCTTTTTGCGCTGAGCGGTCGATTTTTTGAGGAATGAGCAAAGTTTTGACCAGTATGCTAAAATTCTAATTATGCAGGGCCAAGTTTAAGGTGCTGCAGCTCCTCACTGCCTGCAGTTAGAAGTATGAAATTCTATTACAATATGCGCTGGTATGTGTACTATACATGTACCAAAAATGAATTCCCTAGGTTGAGTAGAAGTGGTTGATATTCGAAGAAATAATAGACATCCCTGTCTTGTCCCGATTCACCCCTCTTTCCCTATTCACCCCATATTACGGTAGTATAATTTTACAGAACACTTTTTATGGATATTCAATGCTGTATTTCTCAAAATAAAAGTTTTTGACAGCTCTTTTGAAATGTTGTTGTGACATGTCTCTCAGATCCTGTCTTAAAGAATCAGCCAGCAAATATTTTTTTTTTTTATTGACGGCAAATATCATATTTGATATAATTGTCATAAAAAATACAAAATCACATAATATTATTATATTCACAGGTTCCAGCCACTGGAGTTAACGAACACAAGAATACATAAAGCAATTAAGAACATTAATTGTAATTATAATCTACATACATTGATTTTATATAAAAATAAACCCCAAACCTATAATAAACAATATCGCATCAACATAAATACACATATCAAAATGGATATTTACAAACACAGATTTACAACTACACTTATGCGAAAGAGACATATTAAAATAATGAAACATTTAGTTTAAAAGACACAATAGCTGTGGTATCACCATGTGTATATTATCAAATTATCATATTCCTGTTCTAGTAATATAGGCCTATCAATAAACACACATTTGTGCAGTTAAAATTAAAATTAAATATTAATACACGCAATTATTATACACGTAATTGATAAGTCAAAAAGGGTAAATGATCCAGTGTTGCAAGTAAAGCAAAAAATATTCATTGAGCAAATTTTATTTTGTAACACATGAAGTATCTAAAAAGAGTGTTATAATATATGAAAATCCTATTTTAAATTCCCAGCCACCCAGTAGATGAAACAGGTCTAAAGAAGTATGCTTCTTCCCAAATAAATATGAGCAAAATATAATGTTATTTTAGGGACCACGTTGCCAAAGACTACCATCGCCTTTATTCAATGTCCTGTTAGGATCTTCTGAAATAGGTACTTCTGAAAATTTCATTGACATGGAAACCTGTGTGAAGGCAGAAGATACCAAAGGAAAAAGGGAAATTACGAGAGATTTCTGACGAAATTACAGAACCAAAGGCAATATGACAATTGAATATCATGAATGCATAAAAAGCAAATTATCGTATGTCGCAGATTTTAAGCCAAATATGACTAAGTGAACATAAGAAAGACAACCTGTTTTACCATAAAATGTGCTGATTCCCTCTCAAGATAATTTGCAGTCCAATTGTAGCATTCGCAGTTGCTCGTGAAGCAGGTCATTCTCAGCATTCTTGTTTTCAGCCAACCACTCAATAGCTTTTTCGCATGCTGTGATAATCCTGGTCTGATCCTCCTTAGTGATGTCTTGATTGCGTGTAGTTCTGGACTTAGTTCTCAATGCAAAACTTTCCAGATCATTGTAGGCATCTATCTGCGCAAGCCGGGCTTCATCTCTGGCCTTATATTTCTCGGTTTCTTCGAGTAGTTTGTCAATTTCCTCCTGGCTGTAACGACCTGAAAGAAAAAACAAAATCGCCAAAAAGCTATGTCAAAAAATTGATCCTACTCCCACACTCTAAAAAGTGAAAGTAAATGTTTCTTGTTACTCCCACACTCTAAAAAGTGAAAGTAAATGTTTCTTGTGGAAAAGTACACGAATGCCAAATTTCGTAAAAGGTTACCTGTTTCTTGTTCGAATGTTTACTTTTTAGATAGATGTCATGACTTCATTCAAGCAAACATTCACTTTAATAAAGTATTCTTTTAGGAAATTATAACATTCATGAGTTAAAAGTTTACTCATTAAATGACATGTATTGATTGATTCAGTAGGCAGCGGTGAGAAGAGTTTTCACAAAACATCATCCAAACGAGGGTGAATTAAATTTGTATAATACATCATATTAGCTCCATTGAGTGAGCAACTATTATGACTCTTCATCCAATACATCTATTTTGGGCAATCTCAAACAATAATCTTGCAATAATAAACACAGTACCACTGTTGTGACTGACATATATTTTTACTTCACGTTTTTGAACTCTTTCTGGTTATTCTGAGCAAAACCAATGACACAATCATCATAATGTTTGCCCTAGAGAACATAGACATGCACTAAAGTCAATTGTTACACATCAATTGATTTATTTTGGTACATTTTTTACATTTTCTGTAAATTGCTCAACCAGTGTAATGTCGCAGGTGCAGCCAAAGTGGCCACTACAAATATGCAGTTTTGGTGCAACTCAGTGAAACATAGTTGTCAAGTAACTTGCTGAATGTAGGCCTATTGTGTATTGAAAATGGTATGAATTAAGTGGATGGAGCATCCCCATACTTCATCTCTGTTGTAGGTGACACCAAACCTCAATGTCTTGCAGTAGGTAGAACTTCATTTTTGTGGAGACCAGTCTGCGCATTTACACCCTTGGCCACAGTATTTTGAAAGAAAGTGATGTTTTCTGCCTTAGCAACAAATATTCGATTCCAAAACATGAAATACCGCATTACAATGATAGATATAAGCTCCCTGTATACATTTAGTGTACGATTGAAGTATTGATATGTCAAATATCCGCTGAGTACATCATTTGAAGATGACATAAACAGACCAAAAACATGATGCAAACAAATTGTAACACTCATTACAGGAATTATAGATAAAGTTGTGATATTTGGATAGCATAGGTTGTTTCTCATGGAAGTTGCCTACTCAATAAGCTCATTTAAAGTGTTTTAGAATCTCTAGAAACCTTGTTTTAGACCAAAATGGACACATACCTCCTCAATCCTACACAGACCTTCTCTCCAAATTCACTGAGCAGACCCGTGGCCCTCCTGAACAGAGTGCGTGGCCCTGCATTTTAGCAGATATGCCTGCACAGGGTGTATTTGGGCCAAGAATCAGACCTTTACCATCATAAATATTGCCATCTGTCTTTAGATATAGACCATCACCAACTGATTTAAACCCTGATCCAGAAAAAGGTTCGAGATAGGGTCCTTTCCCATTAGGACATAACTGATAAACAGATTTTCCTTTCTTTAAATAAAATCCACTACCAACCATCTTTTGCACTCCAGTACTTGCAAGACCTGATAATGCACCAATACCTAAAGCTGGTAAAACAGATTTTGCTAACATAGGCAAAGCTCGAGCAGCTAATCCAGCTAACATACCAAGAAATCCACCTTCAACTTTTTATTATATGCGAGTTGTGACATACTAATTTTAATAGTAATACCTTTCCTGCTTTCATATGCTTTAGCCAGTTTATTCGCTTGCGACTTTGTAAGGGCTAGAACATTCTCACCATTCAAATCTTCATAACTTAGACGGATACTCACAGGACAACCATTTTGAACAGCATCTTTTAACTTTTTTTTCTGCCCTTCTGAAATATTAACTTTAACATTCATATATCTACTCATTTATACATAAAAACATAGGCTGCGTAGCAGCAAGCCTTCAGCGAAAAAACAACATTTAAAAGGACACCATTACACCATAAAAGTGATATGAACAAAATTGCATGTAGTATTTGCAATAGTGGCTCGATCTTGGTCTGAAATTATCTATACGCCCTGCCATATGCCTGCCTGCAGGCCAAGGAACGTTGAACGATGGAAAGGCCTTACTAGACCAATGTACATATAATATGGACCAGTTTCAGGCATAAAGAAGGAATAAGTTGTGAGGTATGGGTCAGAATATTTGAACAAGAATCCGCAGATTCAAAGCTAGCCATTTGCTATTACATTAAAGGGGCAGTGATTAACATGGAATGGGTTGATAGCAATGTTGACCTAATCTATAGTATATCCATACTGAAGATATGTAAATAAGAATTTGAAGAATGCACGAATGATATCATGAAATCCTCGAAATAAAAGGCAACTAGCAAGCTGCTTGTAAATTGGAGGGAAAATAATAAATACAATGAAATTAGAAAGATAGATAAATAGTAAGATAGACAGACAGACAGACAGACAGATTTAATTTATTTTGACCCAGATAAAGATTACAGCAATTATAAGAAGTTATCAATATGAAATTGGTCTAGGAGGCATACACCTTGGCTCGTGCCTCTATCGTGTATGACCCCCTATATAAACAATTACAAATTTAAAGTATTTCATACATTTCCGGAATTATGCTGCGCTACTGGCAAATAAGTGGAGACAAAAAATGTAATAATGAATATACAAATATAAGGATTTTTTTCTAACTACACAAAATCAAATTAGGTACAATATATCTGGTACGCGCTGCTAGGATGGAATAAGATATATTAAATGTGGGTTTGATAGGTTACTACATGATGGGCACAATACAAAAACTCATCTTTTTGTCAACTATATAATAATTACCAGTATACATTTTTGATATCATATCATATATATCAGTGGGCTACCTTATACCACAAATGTAACAATTTTGAATAGTACATTCTGTTTGGTAGGAATTGATTCGTATCCTTTTAATATAAAAACTCAGTCCCCAAAGACTGTGGGTTTGCAATTTATCTAGAATTCCAGGAGCAGTTTCATTCACAATTTTTGGTATTCTATTTTTGATTGAGCTGTCAGAAATATGGTAGTGCAGTCGTGGTACAACTAAGTTGTGTCGGTCTCTGGTAGGATAGGGATGAATGTCTGACTGCATTGGGAAATCCATGGCAAGAAAATATCTAGGGACATCTCGATTTCTTATCTTATAGTAAAATTTCATTTCTTGAATGTAAAGAATGTCTTCTAGTTTCAAAATGTTCATTCTTTTAAATATAGGGTCGGTATGGGCATTGTACTTACTTTTACTAATAATTCTTACTGCCTTTTTTTGAATTTTAACAAGTTTATTGTGTCTTACTCCCCATAATAAAATGCCATATAATAGCAATGAGTAAATAAGGGAATTATAAATGATCAGCAAGGTTTCAGATGGTAGGTATGATTTGAGACGATTCATTACCCCCGATGTTTTGACCATTTTCATTTGAATCTTATGAACATGCTCATTCCAAGTCAGACATTCATCCACAGTAATGCCAAGAAAATCAAAAGTTGTCACTCGTTCTAGTTTGTCACCGTCTAAGAATAAATTCAAGTCAGTAATTACCTTATTTTTCGGGCGAAAAAGCATATACTTTGTTTTAGAAACATTAAGAGATAGCTTATTTAGCTTCAGCCAAGAACTAATCTTTTCTAGTTCTATATTTAACATAGACTCGTCTGTTAATCTCATTTTTGTTTGCAGATAACATGGTTAATAAGGTTGTGTCATCTAGGTCACTGATCTCCTGGAAGACGTCTAGATAGAAGGCGGATGGACTTGAAAGGGGCGGCCTTGCGCCTTAATAGGAAGGAATGCTCATGAAAAATTGGAAGATCAGGCATTAATTATGAGTTGAAATGATTTGAACTCTGTCATTGTCATTGTAATTTTAATGCAAGTGAAGTACAATGAAATGAATAACCCCATTTCACTGAGTGGTCTGAACATTGGCCCCAAACAACTTTTTGTAAAACAGTGATTCTCAATTTGCTTTCCACATGAAGCAGACATAGCACTTTAATTCCAAAAACACAACTTTCAAAATTTAACATAAAGGAGTGACCAAATTGTGAAGCCTTAATATTACATTGAAATTCAATAAAGATACTCCAGATTGTGTCTCAACCAGAGGCAAGGCAGGGAAATCTATCAGCCAATGGGATTGAAGGATTAAAGTGCCACTTTTCCCCTGGTGTTAACTGATAGAATTTCCATCAAGTTAAAACTTTCGGGCCCTTCTTTTTACACAAATTAGCCACAAAATCAATTGTTGATGTGGTAAAATAGGAAACTAAATGCATGAAAGCCAAAAATATCATACAATCAGAACTCACATTTTACAGTGAAAAGAAGGTTGTACAATTTAAAGTGTAATACTAGGCCAAATTTCGGAAAATGAAATCAAGATGATTTAACTAACTTCTATGTTTTCATCAATAAAGTCATGGCACTATATCATCATGTTCAATGAATAACATGCAAGCACTTCAAGCTCTAGGTGCTTTTTTAGATAGAATATCTATCTACTTCCTATTTGTATATCTGATTTTCTGTAAGGATCTATCTATCTATGTACCTATCTATCTATAGCCCCCAACGCTCCGCCTTCCTTCCAACCTCTGTCCTTTCCTTCCTCCCTCACTCGCTCTTCCTCCCGCACTCGCTCTTCCTTATTCCGTATACTTGCATTCAGTCATGGACAGTTTTGGGTGGCATTTAAAACTAACTCACAATAATATAATTTCATACAAATTATATTGAATTAGGCCCAACTTTGCCTACCTTGAGACTATTATCTCTCTCTTTCCTAATCTTGTTTTATGAAGCTAGCTATTGGCTGTTGCAATGCACCACAGGGGTGTCCTAACTTGCTATTAAACAGGGGAACTAATTATCATTTTCAAAACCACTGTATTGTGATATGTATGCCTAATACCCATTATACCTGTAGGCCTATGTTATATTCAGAGTTGTTAGATTTGAATATAAGTATCTATAGTCAATCATCACAAAGGACTATATTTTTCTCACCAATGAGCTCTTTGTATGATGATTGACTAAAAATATAAACTTCAAAAGGTCAAGATTAAGTTTACATAGTTGAATACAAGTGTTTTTAAATTGGCATTGTGTATTAGGCCCAGTTACAACTGACATTCAGCTGACATAGATATCAAACCATGTCAATGGCCATTGCTGACTAATTGCATTTCAAGTTCACAACTTGACCATATTGACACAGGAAATCCAATGCGTTGTATTGTATCTACACTCTTGAAAGGTAATTGAGCTATATTGCTGTTCTACCTGTCAGGGAATGAACTCAAGATACTGCAAGCCATATCCACTAGAGGGTTATTTTGTATACAGTGCTGCCAGCTAGCTTGTTTTTGGTTCATGGTTGCATGGTTGCATGGTTACACTTTATGGTTTCAGAATCCCATACACTCCTCACCCATTCCAATAGCTACGCCTATGGCTAGCTAAAAAGCATTAAGAATAATAGGCAAGCAGACCAACAAAAGGCACTAAAATATTATATAGGTGATGTATATAAAATTTCATCTACATGCAATGATGCCAAGTTTTGGCTTGGAAACAAAAAATAATTTTAATTTTTTTGGTCAATATTTCAAGATGAATATCCATGAATCACACCCACAAAAGGCACAAATTAATCATTTAGGTGACATGTGTAACATATTTCATCCATGTACTTGAAATTGTGGGCAAGTTTTGGGCCAAAATGCAAAAAAAAAGAAAAAATTAATACATTTTTCTCAATGTTCCAAAAAGTATGGAAAATCAATCAATCAGACCATGAAAAGGCACAACGAGACTGTATAGGCTACATGTGTAAAAAATTTCATCCATGCACATGTATTAGGGGCTGAGTTCTAGCCCGGAAATGAAAATAATATTTTATTTTTTATTTTTCTCAATATTTGAAAAAAATACAAAATAGCCATTCATGAGACCATCAAAAGGCATAATAGGACCATACAGGCTACATGTGTACCAAATTTCATTGATGTGCATGCAAAAGGGGCTGAGTCCTAGCCCGGAAACGAAAAACATAATTTTTTTATATTTTGCTCAATATTTCAAAAATTACAAAAGTTACATCAATCAAACCATCAAAAGGCACAACAAGACCATATAGGCTACATCTGTACCAAATTTCATCCATATACATTCAATAGGGGCTGAGTACTGGCCCGGAAACTATCTATCCGCCCGCCGCACGGACGCCCGACCGTCCGGACGCCCGAACGCCCGCCCGGCGGACGGACAACTTTTGGCTGAAGGCAAAAATTATGCCTCTTTAATATGAAATCTCATTGATAATTTCTCACCTCTCAGATTAAGTGGTACTCCATTTTGATCAGTTAGTGAAACTTCAAGGATGTGTATTCTATTTAAGATAACAGGGAGATATATCAAATTTACAGGAGTTTCAACAATCTTATATCCAGGAGAAACATTGGGAAAGAACGTATATATAGTATTTTGTTCAACCCCATTGATATGACTTCCTGATATTATGTTAATATTTACTAACAAGCTGTTAATGCTAAGAATATTAACAAAATTTTCTGATTCTTGAAATTCATTATCATAAATTGCATTATTAAATCCCAACACACTACTTAGTGAATTAGGCTGTGTAAAATCGACATGATAATCATTTTTTAAATTTAGAGCAGACTTCAGTGTATTCATATTTGCTGAAATTGAAATATTATCAGAATTATGCCCACTTAGTCTAATTTTTTGTTGTATCCAATATTGCACAAGTCTGTATGGAATTGTTATATGTAACTCTGTTGATAGGAATATTGATAGGTTGTCAATTGCATGAGAAGAATGTCTAAATTACCTCCGCGTGCTCACAATAAGCTTTTACCTCATATTGCAGAGATACTACCTGCCGATATAACTGTGTATTTGAGGACTTCAGGTCATATTTGTAAAGGCATGGATCATAAAAATTCAAGCGTAAATTATATATTTAATATGAGCATATTTAACCCCTCATCAATCATGGGAAATAATTTTAAAGACATTTGCAATCGTTATAAAATCTCAAAATGAAGCAATTATTTGAATATGAAAAATTGTATAATGAAATGTTATAACAGCAGTATTGATGAAGAAAGCACCAGAACAGGCAAGCAGATTAGGCAACTAATTGATGTTAGAGACAGTGTGCTATATGAGGATTTCAATTTTTCACATAATGAGATCAAAGATCTCATAGAGTATTTATGTAATAGCTAGGTCTGTGACCTATGTTTATGGAACTAAGGTAGTTCCCTTGTTACCTTTGTTTTTCTTGTTTTTAATATTGTTTTTAACTTATGTTAATCTGTACAATTATGTCTTTCTTGGACGAATAAAGTATGATAATAACAATAATAATAATTTATATCTGTGATATCATAACTACCTTCTGGTATATATATTTCATTCCAAGATGTTCCACCATCTGGTGAATACTTAAAATAATTGTTTGTGTTATCAATATTAGGAAATGAGTAATATGTTTCCAAATTAACCAAAGCCATCTCATACTTTTTATTCTCGTTCAATTCAATAGAAGGATTAAATTTAGTTTTGATACATGTCTTTGTATCTGACACTATAATTTGAAATGATTCCTTCGGGTCAGTGTTTTCTGCAATTTTTTGTAATAGTGATGATTCCACTTATTATGAAAATATTTTAGGGAATGTAAAATCTATCAAACCCATCCCTATAGTTTCCATTTTCTTTTTTACTCATTAAGTCAATAACAACAAAACCAAAAGGTTGATCCCAAGATTCTTTACATAACTTTCTGAATTCTTCCTTTGACATATCTTCACTCACATGATCATTGTAAATCTGATTGATATTTTTAAGGTCCTGAGAAAACAAGCAGATAAAGTTAGCATTTTCTCTTATAGTTTGACGAGATAATTTAAAGTAATTTTGAGAAAGATAGGAACAGTCAACATTACTATGCCTACCACGAATATGATATGACTCACACTTGTTTTTTTTTCAAGGAGAAGATCATCAAAATATAATCAGATTTTTATCATTGCAATTCAAATCACGTGGATCAGGAACATCCTCAGAAGATTCATAAAAATGACATTCTATATCAGACTTATAATTATTTTCTTTAGAGCATTCTTCAATTAACTTAGTAGGTGAAAAATTAGACTTCATTATTTCATCACAAATATCAAACAATCTCATTATTTTAGGCATATTACTTTCAAAAGCTTTTTTAAGAATGCAATACTCAGGCTGAAATAAACTTTTACCAAACGCTAGCAGTTTATTATAATCTAACCAACCATCTTGTAACAAAAGATTTAAAAGCAAAGTAGTTTTTCCACATCCAGATTTACCGATAATCAATCCTCTTATACTATTAGGCAATAACGAATCATTAAACCGCTTTTTAACTACTTCATTCCATGAGAAATTGTTCACTTCCATTTATATGGTATACATTTTTATCTATATAAATGGAGCAAGAATCAATGTACTGCGTCAAATGTAAGAAATACACAGATAATGATGACATTAAATATGTGGTAACCAAAAATGGGAAAAATATGAGGAAGGGAAGATGTGTTGAGTGTCAGAAATATAAAACACAGTTCATTAAAGCGAATACTGGAAGTTCCATTGGTAATAAAAAAAAAAAAAAATGAAATGGACTGATGAACTTGCAGAAGAGCTTCATAAACCAGTTGTCAAAACGTTTCCAAAAAGAGTAGTCTATGTAACTAGTATTGATGATATATGGCTGCAGATTTAGTAGACATGAAGGCTTTTTCTAAATTAAAATGCGGAACAAAATATCTGCTAGCAATAATAGATATATTCTCAAAATTCGGATGGCTAATACCACTCAAAGATAAGTCAGGTAAATCTGTTGCTGAAGCATTTAGTAATATTTTCAAACAAAGAAAACCGAAGAAAATTTGGGTATACAAAGGTCGAGAATTTCATAACAAAGATGTACGAAGTTTGATCGAATTGTAGTCAACAGAAAATGAAGGGAAATCATGTGTTGTTGAAAGATGGATTAGAACAATGAAAAAAAGAATGTTCAAGTATTTTACAGCTAATTCAACTCATAAATATACAGATGTTCTAGATAAACTAGTAAAACAATATAACAATGAAAAACATTCCTCTATCAAAATGACACCAGTTGAAGTAATTAAAAAGAAAAATGAAAACACAGTTTGGAAAAATTTATATGGTGACTTTAAAGTTAAATACAAAAAACCTAGGTATTCAGTTGGTGATAATAATATTAATAATAAAATTAAGAAATTGTATAGCGCTGGTTCCAGGAACACTGCTCACCACCGCTTGGGAATCTTAAACGTAGTATCTTTGGAATAGATGTGTTTTCAACTTTTTCTTGAAGGTTTGCAGAGAATCATACATTCTTACTTTATCAGGAAAGGTGTTCCACGGCTTTGGTGCTGAGCATGAAAAGGCTCTGTCTGCCATTTTATTGCTGTTACAAACACTTGGTGCAATCAATAGCAATTTGCCATTGCTCCGTAAGTTGCGTTTTGGATATTGCAAATGCACAAGTTTCAGTATGGACTCAGGAGCGTGATCATTAAGTGCTTTCCAAGTTGTAGTTTGAATCTTAAATTCAATTCTTGCAGGAATTGGCAACCAGTGCAAGTTTTTCCGATAGCCTGTGACACTATCATGTCTTTTCAATTGTTCAATCAAACGGACAGCAGAATTTTGTGCAACTCGTAGTTTCTTCATCAGTCTTTGGCTGATGCCATGCAGCAATCCATTCCCATAGTCTAAATGAGGAGTGACCAGCGCATTAACAGCAGTTTTGGTTGTATCTCTATCCAATGCCTTCCTAATCTTTGAGATGTTTTTCAAATTGAAGTACCCATTTCTACACATTTTGTTGACTTGCTTCTCCATTGTCATCTCCTTGTCAAAGAATACACCAAGATTCCGAACACTGTCCGATGCTCTGATCTCAATGTTGTTTACATTGATCGAGGAGACCTTTAATTTCTTCAGTTGATGACTTGTGCCAATTATTAGAAGTTCAGTTTTGTCACCATTATTGCAAAGCATATTTTTTCGTGAAGGAAGTTTCTGATTTCTGTGATGCACTTCTCCATTTTCTTTACAGCATTAGTTTGATCATCAAGGAAGGTTGGTTTGAAAGAAAGTAGAAGCTGTAGATCATCAGCATACTTCTCATCCTCAATTTTGTTTCTTTTGGCAACTTCACTGACTGGTGCAATGTAGGAGTTTCCAAAAGTATCGGACCAAGTTTCGATCCTTGTGGGACCCCATACGTAAGGCCCAGTCTGTCAGAAACCATATTATTGATAGTCACTGACTGTGATCTTGGTGAAAGTTAGGATTTGAACCAATTCAGAGCATTGTTTTGAATCCCATACTTGTTATTCAGTCTTTTGATAAGAATTTCATGATCAATGGTATCGAAGGCTGCTGATAAGTCCAAAAGGATAAGCATTGTTACTTCTCCTCGGCTCATACTCAGCATTATGTCATTGTGAATTTTGGTCAGAAGAGATTTGGTGCTGTGAAATTTCTTATACCCAGGTTGTTTCTTATCATCAAGCTTGTTCGTAGCATTGTGTTCTGTGTATTGTTTTATTACAGCACTCTCAATTATCTTACTCAAAAAAGACAGATTTGACACAGGTCTGTAGTTCTTTTTTGTTGGTTCGAGACCTGGTTTCTTCAGGAGTGGTTTAACGAGAGCGTGCTTCAGGTTTTTCGGCACTTCACCAAGTGTCAGTGACAGGTTAATTATTTCACTTATCAGAGGGAGGAATTCGTCAATACATTTAAGTAGAAGCCACGTTGGAAGAGGATCAAGTGCACAGTGCTTGACTGGCATAGATGCTATTAGTTTTTTTACTTCCATCTGTGAGAGACCCTTGAACACATTAAGCCTTGTTTCAGCGTGACTTTCCTCTTCTGGTGTTTGATTAGTTTAACCTGAGTTAAGTCCAGATCTGATTTTCTTAATTTTCTCATCAAAGAAAGAGTTGAACTGATTCGCTAGTTGTTTCTCATTACTGTGAAGTGGTAGTGGCAATTGTTGTTTTCTATTCAAACTTGCATTGAGCACTTTGAACATTGATTATGAGTCACCTTTAGATTTCATGATTTTTGCTTGAAGATCATCAGATTTTAGCTTCTCAAGATGCACATTCATTGCATTTCTTTTTTCTTTAAAAACGTCCCAGTCGCCTTCAAGACTTGACTTGCACCACTGTTTCTCAGCTTTTCTTTTGGCTTTCTTCAAATCTTTGATTTCAGCATTTGTCCAAGGTGTGGGATTATAATATGCATTTAGTGGAGTTGCACAGATCCACAAGATTATTGAGGTAGTCAGAATCATTTGTTTTCCCAGTTTGGATTGACAATTGATTCACAATATCTTTCTTGAAAGCTGAGACGTCAATGCTGCGAGTTTTTCACACTGAAATTTTTTTGACAGGATTGCTGATTTTGTCTATGTTCAATTTGAACAGGATGCAGTTGTGATCCGAGTTCAAGTCACTCACAGCACAGTTTTCAAGAACCGAACTGCACTGAGTTATAACAAGATCAAGAGGGTTGCCTTCTTCGTGTGTTGGGGATGAAATGTGTTGTAGCAGTTCAAACATTTCAAGGACACTGTTAAACTGAATTACTTTTCTGTCATTAGGCTTGTTCACATGAAAGTTGAAGTCACCTGTGAAAATAACTTCATGTTGGAAGGTATGGCAGTGAGCAAGAAATTGAGTAAATTCCTCATAAAACTCGGACATGCTGTACTTGTTTTGATGTGTTGGTTCAGGACGGTAAACTACCACCAAAGTTATCGGTTTGTAGTGATTTTAGAGTTGGATTTCCATGTGTTCAAATGTCTAAGATTTTGCACTTTCTTTTTTCACAACATTCAGTAAAGATCTTACTAGACATCCAACGCCGCCTCCTTGTCTGCCAACTCTTGGTTCATGGATAAAATAGAACTGGCTGTTTCTTTCTAGTTCGCCAATTTCAACTAAGTCATCATGCTTAAGCCAGCTTTCAGTAAACAGAAATATGTCCAGATTGAATTCATCTGCAAAATCTTTGACAAGCTGGGTTTTTTGACGAAGGCTCTGCGCGTTCCATAAGCCAATATTCAGGGGTTGGTTCTTAACCTTTTTCATTTTGTTTTCACAAGGTCTCTTCCGCATGGATGTTGCTTCTACATCGGCCAGTGGTGAGAATTCATTACTGAGCGATATATGCTGTGGTTTTAGATTTGACGCATATTTTTTTGTGTATTGCTTTGGAGCAGTCATTGCTTCAATAGAATTTGAAACATCAGAACTTGCCTCTTCAGACGATGCAGTTGAGTTATTGTTTTCTGAATAGTTTTGAATAACAACAGTCAATCCCTTACATTAGGGTGGCCCTTAAAAAAAAAAGTTTGAAATTATTACGGGCCACCCCTGAAATGATGCCTTTTATGGTAAAAACAGCTTGTGCAAAATTTCATTCAAATCGGTTAACATTTAGAGGTGGCCCACGAGCCTTGAAATTCTTGCATTTCAGTCATGATTTCGTATGTTCGCCGATCCGCGGTATTCTATAACTAAGCCATTTTAAATCATACAACAATATAATTAGATTTTTTGAAAAGGGCTGAATGACAGCTTCATTTTGAATGCCAACTTGGATGGTCTATGACAACTCTTTGTGAGCCCCGAAAGACATACCTCCAGAGTTTTTTCAAAATTGTCTATTTTGATATATGATGTCTCGGAATTCAATCTGGAGGCAATAACTCTTAACCAGACCTTGTGAAATGGATTATCTATGAGGGCAGCTGCTTGTTCTGATCAATGTTTTAGGAAATTAAAGAAAAAACCCCGTGTGGTCGGGGGTAGGAATAACTTCACGAAGGCCGTGATGATTTTGAAAAATGTACGTAAGGAGTCAATGTGTAAATTGTCAATGTGTTGGTTTTGACAAAAAATCACAGCAAGATCTAATTTTCCCATATTCTTTTAACAAAATTTATGATTTTCCAACAGGACAGTTGGTGATTCTTGTCCCATTGGGCCAGGAGGGTGAACTCTGTGTCAGATTTACGGCATATCTTGTTAATTTTTTTTCACAAATTTGGTACTGATTTGAATCTGGTTGTTCATTACGCCTGACTGAACAGTCACTTGTCAAGTTGTACCATAAAAACTGCTAGACCAGTGAGTGGCATGCAGGTTTTGTTCAGGTCTGCCAAATATTTGCAAGATATTCTGACATGGAATTATTCTCATATTATACAAAAAGGTAAATTAATTAACAACGACGTCGTTGCAGGAAAAATTTCAAAGAGTAACTTTGATATAATTCCCTGAGAATGCATTGGGGGAGAGTTGTTAGCTCAGTTAGGGGTGCTCTGGGCTCCCAAACACTGGGTTTAATCTAAAATTGGCAGTCAATTGACCCATATTCAATTTTTACCGCCTTTTCAGTCATGCTCTTCATACTTATCCTGTCCTAATAATTAGCCAACCAGCTGCATAAATGTCGTGTATAAATACCTAGTCATTATATTATTAAAGTATTTTAATCGAAGGCTAAAAATCACTGCATTTGCTCTCTTGCACCCAATAACACTCCATTAATTATCATCTGCCAAAAGAACAAATCATCTGATGTTAAAGAAAAATCAAGCGAATGTGAGGTTGACAGCAAATGTGCAGTTGAACATTCGAATACAAAATCATCACAGACCATCCAAGTTGGTACTCAAAATGAAGCTCTAATCAAGACCAGTTCGACCATGCCATTTATATTGTTGTAACATTTGAATTGGCTAAAAAATTAAGAACCGCGAGTTGACAAATGTTGGGAATTACGCTAGAAACATAAAAACTTCAGGGCCGATGGGCCACCTCTAAATATTAACCGATTTGCCTAAAAATTTGCATGCATCATTTTTTCCATAATAGGCATCATTTTAGAGGGTGGCCCATCAATATTTTAAACTTTAATTTTTTACTAAACTTTTAAGGGCCACCCTACCTTACATACAATATCTGAATACAATAGATTAGTACTTCTAGACATTGTCAGTTTTGTTTTTAGATCTGGGTAGCAGGAGATGTTGATTTGAATTGTAGTTTTGAGAGAACCGGCACACACAAGACAAAATGCCAGTCAAGTATGTAGCATTATGAGTGATTCTCTTAGGAGTTGGCGATAAACTTGGGCACACAACAAAGTGACCAAAAAGTTGAGTTTTTACGGCATGCTACAAGTTGAATGTCAGAATTTAAAAGTTTTAACTCAGACACACAAGTGACCAATGATTCCAGTTAGAAGTAGGCAGTTAGTTGACTTGGAACACACGTCAAGGTGACCGACGAGCCAGGTAGTAAGCGGTAGGTAGTGATTTGACTTTAAAGATTTGGATAGACTCTGACACACGACAAAGTGACCAACGAGTTGAGTTTGGAGTAGGCAGATATTTGATTGTTGGAGTTAGAAGTTGACTCGGACACACGACAAAGTGACCAGCGAGTCAAGTTGAAGTAGCCAACGAGTTGAGTGTTAGAAGTTAAAATTTGACTCGGACACACGACGAAGTGACCAGTGAGTCAAGTTGAAGTAGACAGCAAGTTGAGTGTTAGAAGTTGACTCGGACACACGACAAAGTGACCAACGAGTCGAGTTTGAAGTAGACAGCAAGTTGGTTGTTTGAAGTTATAAGTTGACTCGGACACACGACAAAGTGACCGACGAGTCGAGTTTGAGGCAGGAAGTGAGTTGAGTGTTAGAAAGTTAGAAGTTGAATCGGACACATGACAAATTGACCAGCGAGTCGAGTTTGAAGTAGACCGCAAGTTGGTTGTTTGAAGTTATAAGTTGACTCGGACACACGACAAAGTGACCGACGAGTCGAGTTTGAGGCAGGAAGTGAGTTGAGTGTTAGAAGTTAGAAGTTGACCCGGACACACAACAAAGTGACCAGCAAGTCGAGTTAGAGGCAGGCAGCGAGTTG
The DNA here is from genome assembly GCA_026936325.1 of Platynereis dumerilii. Taxonomy (NCBI): domain Eukaryota; kingdom Metazoa; phylum Annelida; class Polychaeta; order Phyllodocida; family Nereididae; genus Platynereis; species Platynereis dumerilii. The sequence continues at coordinate 1,030,052 of JAPTHN010000087.1, read as the reverse complement.
AGTTTTAGAAGTTGACTCGGACACACCACAAAGTGACCAATGAGCCGAGTTTGAGGCAGGCAGTGAGTTGAGTGTTAGAAGTTGAATCGGACACACGACAAAGTGACCAGCGAGTCGAGTTTGAAGTAGACCGCAAGTTGGTTGTTTGAAGTTATAAGTTGACTCGGACACACGACAAAGTGACCGACGAGTCGAGTTTGAGGCAGGAAGTGAGTTGAGTGTTAGAAAGTTAGAAGTTGAATCGGACACATGACAAATTGACCAGCGAGTCGAGTTTGAAGTAGACCGCAAGTTGGTTGTTTGAAGTTATAAGTTGACTCGGACACACGACAAAGTGACCGACGAGTCGAGTTTGAGGCAGGAAGTGAGTTGAGTGTTAGAAGTTAGAAGTTGACTCGGACACACAACAAAGTGACCAGCAAGTCGAGTTAGAGGCAGGCAGCGAGTTGAGTTTTAGAAGTTGACTCGGACACACCACAAAGTGACCAACGAGCCGAGTTTGAGGCAGGCAGTGAGTTGAGTGTTAGAAGTTGAATCGGACACACGACAAAGTGACCAGCGAGTCGAGTTTGAAGTAGACCGCAAGTTGGCTGTTAGAAGTTAGAAGTTGACTCGAAGACACAACAAAGTGACCAGCGAGTCGAGTTAGAGACAGGCAGTGAGTTGAGTGTTAGAAGTTAGAAGTTGACTCAGACACGACAAATTGACCAGCGAGTTGAGTTGAAGTAGACAGCAAGTTGAGTGTTTGAAGTTATAAGCTGACTCGGGCACACAACAAAGTGACCGACGAGTCGAGTTAGAGGCAGGCAGCGAGATGGGTATTAGAAGTTAGAAGTTGACTCGGACACACAACAAAGTGACCAACGAGTCGAGCTTGAGACAGGCAGTGAGTTGAGTGTTAGAAGTTAGAAGTTGACTCGGACACACGACAAATTGACCAGCGAGTCGAGTTGAAGTAGACTGCAAGTTGAGTGTTAGAAGTTATAAATTGGCTCGGACACACGACAAAGTGACCAACAAGTCAGGTTTTAGGCAAGAAGCAGTTGAAAAATTAGAAATTGATGCAAACACATGACATTTGACCAATGAATTGAGTAAGAAGCAATAATTAATTGGTCTAAAAGAATATAGCAGTTTAGAGGATACACAAATGCTTTATTCAATAAAATATGCTTACTATAATACAGTAAGGATAACAAAGAAAAAAAAAAATAGGATATACGCCTAGATGGACAGAAGAAGTATTTAGAGTATCAAAAGTTAGGCAAACTATTCCGACTACTTATAGAATAACTGATTATAACAATGGAAAAATCCAAGGCACTTTTATGAGCAAGAATTACAAAAAACTAATCAAAAAACATTTAGAATCAGAAAGATAATTCAGAAAGGAAAGACTGAGTCAATTGTCAAATGGAAAGGTTACCCGGAATCATTTAAGTTTTGCAGATCAAACATACATCAAAATTTTGTATCATTTCTAAATTGCTTTAATACATCTTCGCTAAAATTGTCATTAACTCTAGGTCTCCAATATTTTAAAAATGAAACCTGATAATAATGAAGTACAAGTAACATATGTATATCATTACTCGTGTAAGAATCAGATTGTTTTGAACAAAAGCGAAATCCAAAAAACAATGTTATCAGCAAATAAAGACATGTGGAATCAAATAGAAAATAAAAATAATAACGAAGGTAGTGGATTTGGAATTTATAGAATTAATTATCTTAGATTAAATTTAAATAAATATTCACCATTTAAAGGTAGCTCCTATGTAGAATTACCAGAAATAATTAAAAATAAGAAAGCTTGTATAAAATATGATATACATTTAATTGTCAAGGAACTTGCTAAAGTTTATAAAAATGAAGAAATGGATTGCATTGCTCAAACTGGAGAATGTTACATTATGCTAAGAAAAAAACTAAATGGAATCAAATTCAAATTTGTTGATATGTTTAGATTCATGTCTCAATCATTAGATAAGCTGATTTCAAACCTACAAGATAAATCACTACATGATCCAGTCTTAGAAACTATATACAATGGTGATCTGACAGACTTAGAAAGAAAAGGGGTTTTCCCATATGAATATATTGATAATTGGACTAGATATGATGAAACAGACTTTCTATGCAAAGATAATTTTTATTCAAATTTGAATAATTCGACTGTAAGGGATGATGACTATGAATATGGAAAAAATGTATTCAATTATTTGAAACAAATAAACCTTGGCAATTACAATGACTTATACTTAATTGTTGATGTTTTGCAAATGATGAATGTGTTTGAAAACTTTAGAAATGTCTGTTTGGATGCATATAAATTAGATCCTGCACATTATTTAACTGCTAGTAGTTTATTCTGGGATGCTATGTTAAAGAAAACTAAAATTAAATTAGAACTAATTCATGACCCAGAAATATTCATGATGATAAAAAAAGGAATAAGAGGTGGAATTGTGCAAGTTGTAACAAGATATGGACAGTCAAATAAAGACAATCATTTGTTATATTTGTATTAGCGCAACGCTGTAGAGGAAGGTCAGACGAACATTTTGATGTATCAAACAAAAAAATCTGTTGGGAATGTTTGGAGATATTTGAGTTTTTAGATTTTAGATTTATCACACCCTATTCTTAGCATGTAATCTCCATGAAAAAGTGATCAAAACTGACAATTTTTCCTGTTAGGTAATATCTAAGATAAAAGTCATTATTCAAAAGTAAAAATATGCAGTCATTCTCTCTGCAGAAAGTATGTACCACTTCATCCAGACTGACAGGGTGTGATAAACCTATAACAGCTAACATTTCTGGCTAAAGGCCTGAGAAAATGTTTGCAATACCAGGTTGTGTTAGTTACATAATTCTGGTAAATAATTTTAGCAAATTTGGTGTCATTATCTCATTGTAACAGGCTTTGTTGAGTTTTTTGTGCATTTTATCACAAATTTTGCCAGTGTGAAACAAGCATTCCATAACAATGTAAAAGGATAGACAAAGTTGAGTAAATTATCAGACAGTGCATGCATAGAATGTTTGTAAGTATTGCTTCACTATAACGTTTAATCCACTGATATTACATGAAAAGTCTTTGCAATTGGACAAAAAGACAAAAATAGAATTAAAAGCTATAAATAAACAGTAATATTCATGCTTAATGCATTTTGAGTACTTGAAATGGATTTTGTGTGTTTAATGTTGATGTAGGTTGTCTGGCATCCAAAATCAACCAATCTTTAATTATATAGAACAACAAAAATAAATTCATAAATTCAGTAAATTATGTGAAAATGTAGTTAATACAAACATTTACAACTATTGCACATTAAGAGTGCAATGTCAAAGTATTGTACTCCATACTTAACTAAATGCTTCCAAACATTATATTTATGCGTTTTCTTCTGATTTACTCAACATTGGCTACGCTTTACATGGTTGCAAAAGTACTTGTTTCAGAGTGGTGAAATTTCCTAAAAAACACATAAAAACCTCAATGATACACCATAGGGTTCAAAAGTAAGGTAGATTCTACTACAATTATTCACCAGAATGATGAAACTGACGACAAGCTGGCAAATAAACATATTTTATAAATTTTGTGAGAAACTTTTATAGTTAATAATAATAATAATATAATAATAGAAATTTATATAGCGCCTCTTCCAGTATACTGCTCAGAAGCGCTTGTGCTGACCTTAGTTATTTATAGAAGCTTTTAAACAAGTGTGTTTTTAGATTTTTCTTGAAGCTCTCCAGGGTCTTCGAAACTCTTACACTTTCTGGCAATTTATTCCAGAGTCTTGGTGCCACGAAAGAGAAAGCTCTTTCTTCAAATTTGTTTTTGCTGATTGAAGTGGGCTCTGTTAAGAGTGTCTGGTTGTCACTTCTCAAACTATAGTGTTGATTAGGTTTCAGCTGAATTAGTTGCTGGATATACGTCGGTGCTTGGCCATTAAGGGCTTTCCAAGCTGTTGTCATTAACTTGAAATGAATTCTAGCGGGAATTGGTAGCCAGTGCAGGTTCTTTCTGTAAGCTCCCACGCTATCATGTCGTCTTATTTTCTCTATCAGTCGGACAGCAGAGTTTTGCGCCACCTGAAGTTTGTTCATTAAGCGTTTGGATATACCATACAGAAGGCCATTGCCATAGTCAAGATGAGGTGTCACAAGTGCATTTATTGCAGTCTTCACCGTTTCCTTGCTCATAGATTTTCTCAGTTTCGAGACATTTCTTAGATTGAAATAAGCATTACGGCACATTTTGTTCACTTGTTTCTCCATATTCATGTTTTTGTCAAACATAACTCCAAGATTTCGAACATGATCAGCAGTTCTTATGGATACATTTTCCACAGTAATTGAGGATAATTTTAGTTTGTTCAATTGAGATTGAGTGCCAATCAAGAGAAGTTCTGTTTTGTTTTCGTTGTTACACAGCTTGTTTTCATGGAGGAAGTTTCGACTCGAACCAGTCCAGAGCTGAGTGATCTACTTCATATCGGTTTTTCAGTCTTTTCAATAATATCCCATGATCAATTGTATCGAAGGCAGCTGACAAGTCTAGCAGCACCAACATGGTTATTTCCCCTTTGCTCATATTCAACATGATGTCGTTATGAACTTTAGTGAGCAGGGTTTCTGTACTATGAAATTGCTTGTTATAGGTTTATCACACCCTGTCAGTCTATATGAAGTTCTTCGTGGTTATAGCAGTTGACTCTGAATCCACTGGCCTGAGAGGACATGGGTTCAAATCCCTGTCCTGGAACTGCATTGGAGTGAGTTGGAGGTAGTTGTGGCCAGGGAGGGTGGCCACTGTGGAGGCAGGAGTCATCCTCCTGTCTGGTGTATGCAACAATAATACCCCAACCAGACTTCACCTGGATTGCTGGACAATGGATGAGCCATGTTTCAATGGACCTGGACCAATGACCATGTCAAAGAGAGGATGCATGAAGACACCAGCACAGAAGAAGACATTTTCCATTTGGTTGTTCACAAATTGTAAAGCGCTCCAGAATGTATTCAGTTCTAATGTGTAGCGCTATATAAATGTAATAATAATAATAATAATAATAATAATAATACTGAAGTGGTATGTACTTGCTCTTGTGGCAAGGACTGCATATTTCACTTCTGAATAATGACTTTTATCTTAGATATAACTTAACAGGAATAATGGCCAGTTTGGATCATTGTTAGATGGAGATTCCATGCTAACAACATGGTGTGATAAATAAAAAGTTTAAAACTCAAAAATCTCAAAAAATTCCCAACAGAGTTTTTTCGTTTGATACATCAAAATGTTCGTCTGATCTTCCTCTATATCACTGCGCTAATCATTTTCTTGGTCAATTTTTTTAACCCCACAGTTTTTTTTCAAGCTCGCTGTGATAGGTTATGAGGTGTCGGTTGAAAAGCAAAAACTATAACGCTGTTATAATTTTCTGAAGTTTTTCCAATGATTCATAAAGTGTTATACGCATCAAAAAGCACTGGCATATTGCATAGGTGATTTGTTTAGAAAATTGCATTACTGTATATATGTGACCTGCTCCACCAAAATGGGTTCAAAGTTGGCCTCCTATCATATTTATATATGAAAATTACTTTATTCTACTGGAATTGAGCTCTAAAATAATGTTTAGTATGCTTTGATATCTCCATCTAATCCAAAGATATTGCACGTCAAAAATCCTCAAACATTGATGATGCGAAACGTCAAACTTTGAGAAATTGGCATTTGAATTTCCCACCATTCCAATGAAAGAACTAAAAATATCAAGAAGGATGCCCTATTTAGATAATTCAAAATCAGTTTTTGGTTAAGATGGTCTTAGATAATCAAAGCAAATTACTTTTGCTAAAACATGGTACCAACAATCGGCAAAATGTGACCTATTGACACATTTTGCTCATTTCTGAGAAATATAGAATGCCTACTTTGAACTCATTTTGGTGGAGCAGGTCACATATGCAATCGTGGCCAGGCTTGGCTCAGATATAAAAAAAACTTATTCTTAATATTTTTTCCCAATATTACAAAAGCTATAGAAGAGGCATCTCTCAGACCATGAAAAGGCACAACTAGACCATATAAGCCATATGTTTACCAAACTTCATCTATGTACATGGAATAATGACCAGATGTTGGGCAAGAAACAAAAAATACATTTTTATATCTTTTTAATATTTAAAAAAGTATATATAATAATTTCCATCAGACCTTTCAAAAGTCACAAATAGACCATATTGACCATATCTGTACCAAACTTTATCCATGGACATGCAATAGTGACCGAGTCTTAGCCCAAAAAACAAAAAATCATAAGTTTTTCTATTTTTTCTCATTTTTTCAAAAAGTATAGAATATCTGTCAATGAGACCATCAAAAGGCACAACTAGACCATATAGGCCACATGTGGACCAAATTGCATCCATGCACATGCAATAATGACCGAACCTTGGCCCGGAACGAAAAAAAATAATTTCTATATTTTGTTAATTATTTCAAAAAGTATTTTCTTAAAAGATCTCTTCGTCAGACCATCAAAAGGCACAACTAGACCATACAGGCTAGATGTGAACTAAATTTCATCCACGTGCATTCAATAGAGGCCGAGTGCTTGGCCGGAAACGATCTATCCGCCGCCGCCCGGCCGCCCGCCCACCCGCCCACCCGGCGGACGGACAGCATTTTTACCAAAGTGATTACAATACCTTCTTCAAACTGCGTTCGATGAAGGTAAAAAGTTGTTGGTAAATTCAAAGATGAGCTTAAAGGAATAAAAATGAGAGAATTTATTGCTCTAAGATCAAAAAATTATTGCTACCAAACTGAAAAAGATGAATAAGTTATTAAGAATAAAGGTGTAAAGAAAATTATATTCAAACAATTAAGTATGGGTATGTACAAAAAGTCATTGATCGATGATAAAGTCTATTATAAAGACTTTCAGATATTCAAGTCTTATCAACATGAGTTGAATACTATCAGTATAAATAAAAAAGTTTTAGATTCTAATGATGATAAAAGATTTATTTGTGAAGATAAAATAAACACATTAGCCTGGGGACATGCTAAGATCCAATTGCCAGCCAATTAAGTTTGTCACCCAATACTTGAAAATTTCGCATTATTTGAAAAGCCATCTCTATTTACATTAGTAACATATGCAATAATATCCTTACTGAAGACATTGTTAATAAAATTGATCTTTCGATTTGCAAGATAACAATTGGAGGTTGAGTAAATTTGAATTGAGTGAAACCACTTCCTCCACCACTAGTTAGAGTCATTTGACTACTTTCCATTTATTAGGAAATAATTTATCTTAGTTCACAATTCTTTCACTTTAAGAATCCTGGCTACCGGCTAACCTTGAAATATTTCATATTGATAAATTTTATTATTATTATCGTTTTCATAGATATGTGTTTTTCCAGTTTGAACTTTGCTTTATCTCAAAACTGTGATGTCACAGATTTAGTTGCATAACTTTGTATATTACAAGCACATATATATATTTCAAGGAACTGACAAAAATCATTGACACATGGATTGTGTATGTTTACCTTGTTTAGCCTTAATACCTGCATTGGTTGATAGAAGCTTCAATGAAATAACTGAAACAAACAGACACCTATCCTCAGAGGAGAGTTACACTGCTGGCCAAAAGTTTGGAAATGATAAGCTGTTCACCAATACCTTAATGTTACACAAAATGGTGTCTGGTTTTTCGGATTGTGACTTGTTCAAATCAAAATAGACCTAAATAAATTTGAAACGGATTATTAAAGGTAAATTTGTGAAAATAGCATTAAATTGTTCAAAGATTGATCTAAAAAATGTGGATGTTTCAATGTGAGTAAGCATTAGCCATTGCTATTTCATTGATATGCCTGGCCACTTGTTTGGAGAAATCAGTATTTTGAAAGCAATAAAGAAAACTGAATGCAATTCATGTACACTGTGGAAAATACTCATACAATCCCTCTTCCAATTATGACTTTTTTTCCGATCAGATAAGAATCCATACACACACAAGCAAATTTCTTTAAACCTGATCAGATGGTAAGAAAAATTATATTTTAAACTTTTGCCCTGCAGTGTACAATGACTGACAATAAATGTCACAAAGTCACAAAGTGATTTGAAATTGTGAAGATGAGTGTCTTGTGAAAAACAATCAAACGAGCTTGTTTTGCGAAACATTGAAACAGAGACTTTCTGGCAAGGTGTAACAAGCAGCTTAGACAGAAGTTGTTTGTTGTGGTTGTACACAAAACATAAAATTGCCTGGCAGTTTTAATTTTCTTTGTCATAAACTGTGATGTCAAATGCTGAACTGATATGTCACAGATTGAAGATTAGACCAATCACATTCACAGATACCCTAATGATGTCACAGTTTAACTGCAAAACGAAGTTTTCAAAAAACACATAGCTATGAAACGATAATAATAAATAATGCCTGTATTAAAAGTACATACAAATGAAAATCATATTCAAGTGAAAGAATGTAATAAATGTAATGCTTCTCTACCAATTGATAACTTTTATAAACAGATGAACATAGATATTATCCAATTAATATGTGCAAAAAATGTAAGAGTGAAGTATATAAGATGAAAAAGGATCAGAATTAGATTTAATTTTAAATAATTATTATTCATTTTTATTGATAACTTTTATAAACAGAAAATGTTTTTTTTGCAAAATCTTATGATAAGAAAAGATATCATCCAATTAATATGTGGAAAAAATATAAGAGTGAAGTATATAAGATGATAAAAGATCACAATTATATGTAATTATTCTAATTTATTATTTTTTTAATATTAATAAATTTGTTTTCTAATAAATGGAATCGAAGAAGTTCAAAGATCTAGAAACCAACAAGACATATTGTGTCCTAGGTTTTAGTGATCCAATAAAATCAGCATGTATCATTGTTTGTTTGTTTGTTTGTGTTTTACACCTCAGCAGCACCTTAGTGGGCTATATCGAGGCAGGTGATCGTCGTATGATGATGAGATGAGAAGACTGTGAGTCTGGTACATACCCTATTAATTCAGGGATGCCCAGGGTCTTTCAGTTGCCCCAGCATAGAACACTGGATACAACCCGCCTCCATTTAATGTCCCATGGGCTCGGACTAAATTGAGTTCCGGGGTGGGATTCGAACCCACGCCCTCAGAGCCAGTGGTTGTGCAAAAAAGCACTCTTAACCATTAGGCCACGGAGGAACTCAGCATGTATCATTAAGTATTACTTAGATATTGTAGATGTTGATCATATGCAGGATGGTGAATAAGATGAGAAGAATGTTATTGAAATACGGAGTACAAAACCTTTATCAGAACACATTTCAACTGAGAAACCGGAAGATGTTTTTAAATTTACAGTGAAGGAAAATAACAATTTGAAATACCCAGAAATAGAAGTAAAGAAAAAAAGAATTTCATAAAAAAGTTCAAAGAACTAGAAACTGACAAGACATATTGTGTCATTATTTATGGTGATCCGATAAAAGGGGAATATGGTACCAGCTATGTTTTGGAGATTGTAGATGTTAATCTGATGAAGGATGGTGAATCTGATCAAAAGAATATTATTGAAATATGGAGTACAAAATCTTTATCAGAACATATTTCCAAGGAGAAACCAAAAGATGATTTTAAATTTACAGTGAAGGAAAATAACGATGTGACATACCCTGTTATGGTATGTCAGAAAATCATTTTTAAAAAAACAAGGTTGAGTATAAGGAAAAACTAATTTTGATTATAAGTCAAAATCAAAGTTATCATAGCTTTTATATACCATAGTTTTTAGAGATGCTTGCTTGCTTGCAAGCGCATCTTTGTTGTTGGAGGAAGGGTTTCAAAACTTATGACAATTCAAAAAGTTGTGCTGTTTCACCATTGTCATTAAAACTTGGCATGCAGTCTAAATAGAATATTCTCTTGCGTTGAAAAACTTCTGGTGCCTTTCTGTGATGTAAAAAATTATTAAAGAAAACAAACAGGCAGATTATCTTGAGGTCAAAGGTCAATCAGAGCAATGCATTTAACTGGGTCATGCTGACCTACTTTTGCGTAGTTGACAGCTAAAGGGGCATTTTGTGGTGGGCTAATGCTGTTGTCTTGTCCACCACACTGATCTCTATATACTAACGAAGACTAAGTTAGTATATAGACTAAGACTTCTTTATTGGTCATTCTTGTAAAATACAATGGTACAGAATGATCACAACACTGCATGTTTTCATGCAATGGTCTAACGTGATTGGCCACTGCTACCTGCTGCTGATATTTTTAGGACATAACAGGCCAGATACTCTCGCTCATGTCTGTGTCAGATACCCTTGGCCAGGTGACAGGTCTGGCTCTCACCAGGTGAGATAGATGGATGAAGGGATAGATATAGATGGATTGATACATCTAGATGGATGGATTGATTACAGGGTGATCTATAAATAGGTTCTTGCCATGTGCTCAATGTTGCTCTTATGATCATGAACTTTTCAGTTGTCAAACAATTTTGAATATCCTTTTGGAGTTACACTTCTCTCTCCTCTCAGTGTTACCTGTACTTAACACACCATCTGTGCTGCCAGTTCTTACCATAACTGATCCAATACTGATTAGAACTTAATTTAATTTTAAAAGTATTGCCTGTACGAAAAACACTTCTCTCTCGTCTCAGCGTTGCCTGTACGCAACACACTATCTGTGCTGCCGGTACGTATCACAGCTGATCCAATTCTGAATAAAACCATAATTGAATTTTAAAAGTATTTCCTGCACATATCATACATTCTAATTTAAGTTCTATAGGCATATTATATCCATCTTCTAGCATATCACCTTTTATTATTGAACCATTTTGATCTTTCATCTACGGCACTTAGCCCGCATCCCACATATTCCGTGCGATATTTTACCTGTCAATTTGTCATTTCCGTTATCGTCTACACACACATAGTTTATTCAGATGAATTGGACGAGGCTGCGGTAGCCCCGCGACCGAAGAGAACACGTAATCCATCCACTCAATCCGTAAGCGACAAAGAATCCCCTGATCAAACGTCTGATATGTTAAAACCAAAGCGTGGCAGGGGCCGGCCAAAGCTGAAAAAAGACGATGACCAAGAAGAAAACACACGCCAACTGTACCTCCTGCGCAAAGAGCTGGACAATTCTAAAAAGCGAAATTGAAGGCCTAATAAAAGATAACTCCAAACTCACTACACCTTTAAGACAAAATGGGAAAGAGAAGGAAGAGCTTGAATTAGACCTGGAAATAACAAGATCTGCTCTGATTGACAGGGAGTGCAATTATGCAGAATTGCTAGATCAGATGGCCCAGCATGATGAACGCACAACAGCGGCTCCCAAACCGCAAGGTTTGGTATTCTTTGATTCGACTACAGAGCCTCTGCTAGATTGCTTGAGCGAGACCGTAGATTGGAAACCAGTGAAGAAAAGAATAAGTGAAATTCGTGAACTGAAATCAACAGACATTGTGTCCATGTGCAAGCCGGTCGACATGATACTCCTGATGACGGGATCGGATGAAATAGTGCTCAGAAGATTTGCCTGCCTTCAATGCTTTTCTCTACTTAAAGAGACTGATTGATGAAGCCAGCAAGCACACAATGTGCTACTGTGTTTGCTTACCCCCTAACAACAAAAATCGTGTACAGATCGATGTGCTAAATCGCAAACTGCTGAGTCCCGAAATCACTAATGTTACTAATGTTACGATCGTGAAAGTCAACTTCAGTGGCAGCAGATCACAATGGGTGAATACGGATGGACGCAGCTTAACTGACAAAAGTCTTAAAATGTACAAGGAAACCCTGCAGGCCAGCATTGAAATTCCAACCACTCTCAAGGTTACAGAAACTGCTACAGCTGCGGCAATGGATGAGACGGAAGACTTTGTGATCTCAGCTATTTACCCGATGAAGCAATCACTCTTTGGTAGAGTTATAGGAAGAGGAGGAACACCGTAAAAAACTTACAGATCAGCACGATGTGAGAATGTCCTTTGGCTATGGAATGAGGAGAGAAATGAAAACGGTGAAGCAGTCTCTGGGATCCTGATCAAGGGTCTTACAAAGAAAGTTAAACTCGCAATGGATGATGTAAAGAAAATATTAAGCTCAGATTGACAATTAGATAAACAATTAGATCAGACCAGACCTTTCCGTCCACCGACATCGACAGTATTACCATTTTGTACATTGTGTAATAAAAGATTGGAAGCATACAAAAATTGTCATTTTCTTTCTTACAACCATGATCTTTATGTCCAGATACTTTATCAAGCCAATGGCATATTGGTAATAATTCTCAAATTACTAGACCTGTTTTGAAATCGTCGGTGATTCCCAGTGGTCAGAGAAATACCGTATCTGATTACTTTTCTGCAAATAGATTTTCTCTGCTCTCTGAAAATACCTCATCCTGCCAGAAGGCCAAACCATCACCTGAAGTACACAGAAAGCAAGGTTTTCAAATGGCATTTTGGAATGCTCAAAGTTTAGTTTAAGACAAAAAACTCAGTTAGTGAATGATCTTATGGCAGAAAGTCGCATTGACCTCTTCTTGTTTGCAGAAAATTGGTTGAAAAACAATGATGCTTTTGAAATAAGTGAACTGACTAATAATGGGACATATCAATTTTTTAACTATCCCAGAGAGAATCGCCCTGGTGGAGGAGTCGCTTGCCTGTTCAAATCTGGACTTAACATCCGCCAACTGAACAGCTATATATCCAGAACCTTTGAACATATGATGCTGCAGTTAAAAATACAGAATAAGACGGTAACAATAGCTATAATCTATAGACCCGAGTCCTCCGCAAAAAACAAATATAGAGACAGTTTAGTTGTATTTCATTGAATTTAAACCAAGTAGGCCTTGTTTAAGGACCTAATATTTACCAGATGAACCACCATTTCAGTATTTTCCTCATGGATATTTATCGAGGCGAAATTGCAAAGGATCGATCTGCATAGCACTGAGCAATTTCAGAAAATTGAAGAGAAGATAAGGAGCATGGAGAGAATCAGAAAAATTGCGCCGATGACTGTTGAATATGAGACCAGTCGCGGGGTAACCCATTTGGAGGATAGGAGGATGGAATCAGGGAAACAGATGGAGGCAGAAAAGGTCATTGTTAATGTGGAGCAAGCTGGTCCTGAGGCAGTACCACAGTTGACCAATCAAGACTGAATGACGGCAGGCCTTTTGATGCTTCCAAGGTAAAATTGGACCCATTTGAAGGGAAAGTTGATGAGTGGGACAATTGGTTCCACAAATTCTCTTTTCTTGCTCAAGCAGGCAATTGGTCGAATGATACCAAGTTGTTCAAGTTAACATCTGCATTACAAGGAAATGCTTTAACAGCTCACCGTAATTTGCCTGAGGAAGTCACCTTTGATTACGACCGGCTGTGTGATGCGCTGAAACAGCGGTATTGCGGAACAGGAAGGGCAACAAAGGCTGTTTTGAGGACAGACCTTTCTACGGTGAGACAGACTGAAGGGGGGAAATATTTGCCGATCGGGTGTATGCCATGACAATGGATGCTTTCCCATGTGATACACCAGTCGATCAACTCCAGCAATATGCTGTAGAATATTTCCTTAATGGATGCATTGATCAGACCTATGCATGGTTGACTTACAATATTAAAGAGCCAGACACAATTTCTGAGGCAGTTAGTCAGATGAGAATGGCTCAAGCAAGCAGCAAACGCATGGGCATCAAGAATGCGGCCAAGCAAGTCACTTTCAAGGAAGACTCAGCATTAGTGCAAAGAATGGGGAGTCACGTTAGTGACGTCAGATGTTACGAGTGCGGACGATATGGGTATCTAGCCAGAAACTGCTCTCGTGGACCGCGCACATCACGCTATTGCATATATTGCGGTGACAGCTTCTGCAATGGCAGATGTAATCGACGCTATAGTTCTCCATCTCTAAGATTCAGGGAATACAATGACTCTAGAAGAACTCACTATGATCATTCTCGCAGGTGGTGCGATGATGATTGGCATGAGGATCAGGACTTCCTTGAGAGATCCAGATGGAGTTCTCCGGAAGAGAGATATGAACGCGGACGTCCGAGGTATCAGAATCATGAAGATAGGCAGTCTAGATTCAGATACTTTTCACCTGGTCGAAGATCAAATTATCATGAAAACGACAGCAACATTGAATCGGAAAGCAATTACAGAGCGAGTCCCCTGTCATGCTGTATATCTCCCAGGAGGGGTAGGGCAGATGACAGATGGAACAGGAGGAAGTACTCCACAAGTAGATCTCCAAGTAGAAGTTCACGGAAGTCGAAGACAAATGCTAAACAATGCACATTGGGAAGAAGTATACCTAAAGAAGTGAATGATGGCTCTGGTGGTGAAATACACAAACAGCATTAGAATTAGTACAGGACTACAGGGGAGACAAAGGTTGGATTTGAGCTCCCACATGATTCAACAGGTATACTTAATTCAATTTACGAATTTTATATATATAACAGTTCAAGAACTTGGAAACACCATTGGAATTAAATTTCTGATTCCATCAAGATCAATGGTGAGGAATATAGTGCTGAGGTGGATACCGCAGCACAAATCATATCCCTTGCTGTGAATCAGATTATGGTACTACTAACTCAATATCAAATTGCACATAGAAGTGGAAACTTCGTCCAATTTGGTGGTTTTTCTTCAGAGGAAACCAGGAAGACTCAACTTCAGGATTTTGCACTGGAACCAGTTATTTACCAGTTGCAAATTACGAAGAATGGACCTGTCGCTGAAGCCCTCTGGTGACAAGAAGATCTTATTTTAAAAGAGAACAATTGAGCAATTACTGAATATTTTGATTTTGAATGCACCAATTCATTGCATCCAATGTAGGGGAGACCGGGGCTGGTTGTCACAGGGACAGGTTGTCACAGTGTGTAAAACTGAAACATCCTACTTTTTCTATATAAAGCATACAGGAGCACTGCCATTCTATATGAATGGCAAAACGGGAGTGACTTAAACCTATCTGGTGAATATATACCTATATCATTCGAAATCTTGAGGTCCTATTGGACATTTTTTTAAATTCAGAATTCGGGGCAGGTTGTCACATTTTCGGGGCAGGTTGTCACACTCTCGGGGCAGGTTGTCACACTTTTGGTTAAGAGCTTGGATGCAGGAAGTGGAACTCTGTAGGGCAGATCTTGACCAAGAAAAGTTATTTTGGACATATGAGGAATCCTTTACTTTCCCAGTGAAGACCTTAACAAACACACTACTGTGTACAAGGGTGCTACAAATGAAGGTTTACCAATCAGCAGGAAAGCATTCTGATCTGGAGGAGGATTTTAACAATTTTTTTTGCAAATTTTATATATAAATTTGAAATTGATTTATTTAAACACAATGCAATATCTGCATACATCTTTAGTTATCAATAGCATGTATAAAGCACACATCTATATTTTTGTTAGTGTTTTTGGTTTAAAAGCCTGGTCCTAATAGGTAACAACCATCTCCAAAAAGTGTGACAACCTGCCCCGTCTTTTTGTGACAATCTGCCCCGACTGATGAAAATTCCAAAAATGGGTGACCAAGGCCGTTGTTATCAAAATTTTTACTATTTGTTGTTATCATGCATGATTTAAAGAAATGTTTACGTGGTAAGTGTATTAACTGTCCTTTTTTCAACAACTATTTGATAAAGACTTTCATTGCATGCAAGTTGAAGGTAAAAAATTACTTTTTGTGACAGGAAATTTTAAACAGACCGTGTGCCTACCAGACTCCCTTCCAGGGGTCAAGATTTTTCAAAACGACTCCAGTGGGTTACAAAAGCAGTAAACAATGATTGGTTGAGCTGTGTAACTCAATAGTTTAGTGCAATAAAAAGTGTGACAACCTGCCCCTATCTTCATCCAGCAAGGCTAAATGTATCACTGACCTTGACACCGAATGAACCATCAGAAGGCTAAACTCTGGTAAGGCAGCTGACCTGGACGGACTGCAGGCAGAGCACTTTAAGCTTGGTGGTAGAGACCTATGAAGGCAGTCACAGAGGTAGTGAACTACTGCAAGCTGAGAGAAGAATCCCAGAATCACTTAAGCTTTGTTGCAAAACACCAATTCCGAAGAAAGGAAAGGACCCACTTGAGTTCTAAAGGCAACTTTAGAGTGATCACAATTACCCCAACCCTGAGAAAGATTATTGAGCATATACTTCAGTTTGGTTTCGCTAAAGGCAAGTCACCCGCAATTGACACGCTCTGCTTAACAGAGGCTGCAGCAGTTGCAAAGGTCAGAAAAGAACCGCTGTACGTTGCGAATGTGATTCTCATCAATTTGATTTTGAAGAGTTGGTTTTTGGAGTTGTGACCATTGCTTTGAATAAATGAAAGACGGAGTGGGATTCATTACTTGTGGTTTTCATCTAATGAGGAACCATGGGCTACACAGAGTTTCAATCCTGGTGCCACATAAATTGACAGATAACTGGCTCCTTCTGAGGCGTATCTTAATTTTCTATATTTGTTGCGTGTGGGCAACTTTGGCTTTCCATCAAACTAGGATTTTATTGCTAGAAAGACAATTGACAATGAACAATACACATAAAGACACTAATTGAATTTTTAACTTAAACTTACCTTAAAGTATTTTTAAATTTACTTAAATTTCAAATTTACCCACCATGTGCTTGAATTTGTAATATGTAATCTGCCAAAGCAGGGGAGAGCGGTAAACAGGTCTGGATGGCCTACAACACTGTTGTATTTCTATTTGCCTGTACTCTGCGCTGATTTGTATTGCCTACGTTATAATTTATAGGCCTATAGGTAGTGGTTCGGTTGAGGTCAATATCAGGTGATATTCATCGTGGCCGAATGCCGAGGTATCACTAGTCCACAATTGTTTTTTTTTTGATTGATTATTTTGTAGAATTTTTTTGTTGGATAATTGTTTTGAATTTTTTTTGTTCTTTGATTTCTTTTTTTTCTGAATTTTTTTTTTTGAGATATTTTTTTTGTTTTTCCAGACATTTTTTTTTTTCGCAAATTTTTTTTTTTTTTGGAAATTTTTTTTTTCCATTGGTTGTGGTGCTTCCATCGCTAAGGCCTCTCATTTCCCTCTGTGAGTGAAAATATGAACTGAAATTCTGTCTAAGTCACTTTCATAATGCTTACCATATGTTTTTCTCCTGAATAACTTTGGAGCTGGTGTTCTAAAATTTTGAAATATTTTTTCATTGATATTTTAGTTAGTTCAATAAATTTTTTCTATTGTTTTTATCACCTTCCATTTTTACGAAAACATGCTGAGAGAGTTATGTCAGAGGTTCAGTGTCAAAAAACAAGATGGCGATCAGCCTTTTTAATTGAAAGCTTCATATCCACACTTTCTCAGTTCATGCGTGACTAGTGTGGAAGGATCACTAAGCGATAGCAATTTGCCGCCTTCGGCGGCAAATTGCTCTCACTTACCGCTCTATAAACGAACATGAAAATGACAATATAAAATGGTCAGATTGCATTTGAAGGAATTTAGCAACAAAAATTCTCACACTTTTTATCACAATCGTCATCAGGAGTCCTCCTAATACCCGGGATGATAAGATTATCTGAGCGGGAATAGGTTTCAACTGAGACAGCTTTATTAAACAAGGAGTCACATCTGGATTGGATGGTAACTTTTTCACTTTACCTCAGTTCCATAAGGTTTTGCATTTCGGTAATGTGAACCTCCAATATTTCCAAAGGGGGATCGAGTATCAATAACTGGCCCATGGACTATGATTGAATTTTGGGGCAAGTGAGGAAAAGCCGGTAAAAGTGTGGGCAAGTTGGGAGAGCCAGGGGAAATTGAGGGGCAAAGTGATGGATATCTGACTGGAATAAGAAAACGGAACGGGGGATGGGGGACTGGGGACCCCTGTAATGGGACTGTTTGGAAATGATTTAGACTTACCATGTTTTTCAGTGATGATGATGTTTTCTGTCTTTCCATCAATCTCTTCTTTCGCAGTGACTTCAAGGATTCCATTCGTATTTACTGTGAAAGTAACCAATATACTGCATTTTCCAACTGGGCGTCTGGGTACGTTAAGAACAAATTCATTCAAGTAGTTGTTGTCTTTAGCCATTTTACGCTCTCCTTCATACACATCAATAACCACACCTGAAGTTAAGAAAATGTGAAACTTGGATACTAATTTCAGCATGATTGCAGACCTGAAACACATAATATTAAGCTGTGGTGGACAACAAAATCTCCTAGAGAGTCGCCCACAGGCAACTAAAGCAGTAAGAAGTAGATTTTGAAGGCCCATCAGATGTCAAGCTGAGACTTTGAAGCTTGATCAAGGTATGAAATTATTATTATTTAAAGTAGAAATCAAAATTGACAAAGCCTTTAAAAATGGTTTCCTAATTGTGACATCTTCATAATAAACTAACATAACATAACATATATCAAAAGTTAATTATTGTGTCTGTTTTATACCAATTCAGTTAGATTTATAGTCAAAGTAGCTTAAGATCCTGATGGCATAACGTCTGTCTCAAGGAAGACTCAGTCAAATCAATTTGACTGAATTTTGAAATATTTCAGAAAAATAAACTAGAGGATCTCTAGCACCAAATGGCACAAAAGATAAGCCCAATGGGTCTATTTATTACCACACACCACTCCTTCAAACTCTCGGTATTTTGGGACATTTTTACCCTGTTTTATTGCACTTCTCCATGGAAAACTGACATCTTTCATGGCTCATTTCACTCAACTCAATTGATTTGACCTAGTCTTCCATGATACAATGCAAGAGGACAATCAGTCATGTCAACATACAAACTGATTTAACCTTTTATGCTTATGCAACATTTAAAAAGATAGGAAGGTTAGTCTTATGTAAAACTAGGTTTCGGTGGTTTTACTGAGTCTTCAACAACAGAATCTGAGTTGCAAAATTGGAACTTATGAAGTAAAAAACAGTTAAACCTGCTTTGACTGAGTCTTCCATTGCATTATTCCCTCCAAAAATTTGTTTGTTGTTCTAGCTGAAAAGGTCAAAGTGGTTTGACTGAAGCCGACACTATGAATCTGCCACAAGTCTAGTGGAAGACTCAGTCAAAGCTATGCTTTGGCTCAGTCATTCTCCATTTTCCAATGGAAGACTCAGTCATAACATAGCTTTAACTGAGTCTTCCGCTGGACTTATGGCAGATTCACAGTGTTGGCTTCAGTCAAACCACTTTGACCTAGTATGGAAATTAAAATAATGAAGCCACTGTCTTGCAGCTTGCTGGAATAATCAGTCAAAATTACTTTATTAAATAAATTCTACATTTTTTAAACATCATTTATGTTTCTGCACGATCACAACACCAAGCCGAACACAATGACATAACTTTCAATACAATCAGTGCCAGGAAACAGAAGTTATCTGCTGATTTGTTTAGTTTTCAGAATTTCAGGATTGCTGAAAATTGCAAAATTTCTTATGACTGAGTCTTCCATGAGATAGACGATAAGGGTTCTTCTTATTACCCTTGAATAATGGCATTGGCAATTAAATGAAAGTAAATTTTCTTATTCCACATTATCAAAAGCTTTTGACACACTGGACCATAGCATCTGTCTTCACAAACTTCACTATTATGGAATTAAAGGTAAATCTTTAGAACTTTTGAAAAGCTACTTGACAAACAGATTTCAGTATCTTGACTTTCAAATACCAGTTCCAATTATCTAGAATGAAATGTGAACTTCCTCAGGGGTCTATTCTTGGCCCCCTACTTTTCATAATCTATGTAAATGATTTAAATTCCACTACTACTCATACAAGCATACATGCAGGTATTGCAATTGAACATCATCTAAAACGGAACTGTCGCTTAGACATGGTATCAAAGAAAATCTCTAAAACCACAGGTACTTTGAATAGACTCAAAAACAAGGTGATCGGTGTATTGTTTGACGATAGCACCCTCTATGACTTTAATAAGGAAGGACTGATTTGAAACTGGTATTTAATTCTTCTAAATGAGATCAAGGCCATTTTTCTTGAGGATTGGTTTTACTAGAGCATGTTTCAGTTCACTGGGCATTTTCCCTTCTCTGAGTGATATATTGACTATTCTGGATATGATAGGAAGAAATTCATCAATGCATTCCAGCAGCAACCATTTCAGTATCGGATCAAGGTTACAGTGCTTCACAGGCATATCAGTGATGATTTTCTTAATTAGCATCTCCGAGAGTGATTTGAAATTACTAAGTTTCAGACCTGAATATGTCTCAGTATAATTTTTCGTACTTGCGCTACTTTTGTCTAATCTCAATCTTATTTTCTTAATTTTATAATCAAAGAAATTGTTGATCAATCACTAGCTCTCCTTCATTTATGTTTATTTATTTATTATTTATTTCTTTCAGTCACTTTAGCCCAGTTTTATAATGTGTTCACTGCGCTTTACAATAATTGTAAATCATGTAAAAGAATAATGTAAAAATTATCGCAATAAAAGCAAATAGTTAAAAGAATCAAAAAGATAAAAATGTCATTCATGAGAAAAAACAATGATAATACTGCGGAAATAACAATGTCTTTAAAGTCTTTTTAATATGGCAGAGGTAGTTCTTGTTTTCTGTTAAGGCTAGAGTTTAGGATCTTAAGCATAGCCTTTGAGTTGCCCTTTGTTTTTTCAATTTTTGTCTTCAGGTCATCTCTTTTTAGTTGATTGAGTCTCTCATTTAGCTCATTTCGTTTATCCTTAAATATCTCCCAGTCAGCTTGAAGCACAGTACTCTCCATTTTCTTTCTGCCTTTCTTTTACTGGTCTTTAGATTCTTGATATCAGCATTTGTGAAAGTGTCGGTTCCCCAGCCATTTGTTTTTGTGGACCATTCTGAGCAAAATGCAAGCAGATATCCTTCTTGAAATTTGACACATTCATGTTATGAGGTTTTTGGAATGCTTATTCTTTTTTGAATTGTTTCCTTTGACCATACCTACATTAAACAGGATGCAATTATGATCAGACAGCATGTCACCAACCACACAATCTTTAATACTAGGATTTTATCGGGTGATAACTAGGTCAAGAGTGTTCCCGCTTTTGTGAGTTGGAGATGCAACGTGTTGTTCAAGGTTAAACATTTCTAGGATATTCCCAAATTGGATTGCTCTGCTATCATCTTGTCTGTTCATGTGAAAGTTGAAGTCTCCTGTTATGATGAGTTCATTATGACATGTTTGATAATGTGCAACAAAATTCGTTAATTCCTTGTAGAATTCGGTTAAGCTGTACTTATTTTGATTAGAGGGTTCAGGGCGATACACAAGAAGGATTGTTAGAAATTTTTTCACTCAATTTCACTTGGACTTCCATATGCTCAAAAGTCCTTGTCTTCACACTTTCCATTTTAACTGCACTTAGACCGGATTTGACAATGCAGCCAACTCCACCCCCTTGTCTACCTGCTTGGGGTGAGCTTAGAAAGTAGAATTGTCCATTCTTTTCAAGTTCTCCAATATCCATTTTATCATCCGCTTTCAGCCATGTCTCAGTGAAAAGAAAGATATCCAGGTGAAATTCATTCCTGAGGTCATTTACAGATTTGAGTTTTTTGTCTAAGACTTTGGGTATTCCACACACTAATATATTGTTTTAAGTTTTAAGAGGATGGTTGTCTGAGGAATTGCGATGTTTAACAGAATCCGATAGTATGTCAAATCGGTTCGCAATTTTGATTTAGTTATTGCAACTAGAGTTATTTGCATTCTGAAACCTTGCCAGCGAGAATGTCTTAGTTGATTCTTTTAACCTAATACACAAGACATCAGAGTAAAGTCTCGATTTATTTGTCATGCTAATAAATGCTTCAGAAGTCTAAAAACACTGGTCGCAGAAATATCTCACAGGTTCTTTGTGAAAATATCAGGGTCCCTGGTTGCTATGATACCTATCAGGTGCTTTTTGAATGTACTTGATGAGTGATTGTTGCTATGATACCTCACAGGGGCTTTTTGAAAGTTTCTGATCGACTAGAAGCATATCTAGTCCCGTTTTATTCAAAAGACACTTAAAAACTCTACTTTTTAAACGAGCGTATAATTTGTGATATTTTTACTTTATACTTGTTTTTATTGTGCATCGATTTTAACATTACTTATATCAAAAATTTGACTTTGTCCTCTACTTTTAATAATATACATATTTCAATTGTTTTGTAATTACTCTAAAATTTTAAATAATTTGATTTTCTTTGATTGTACAGCGCTTGTGAACAAATTTGTTTTGGAATGAGCGCTTTATAAGTAATAAAAAAATAATAAAAAAAATAATTTTCTAAAAAAAACTATATATATATATACGTAATTCATGTATAATAGCATTTATTAGTATAGTATAGCGGACCTATTTACAAATTTTGTAAATTATATTCGAATTGCATTTTCATGAAAATATTTTGATATTTAGATCTACTCACATTTTGGACTTCAGTGAAATGTGGACAGCTAGGCCCATATAACGATATATTTCTTCACTTACACCTTTTAGGTTCACCTATTCAAAGTCTTGTCCATTGATGGCTTTAAGCCATGTTTGACATTTCATGACCATCGAATTACCTAAATAATATTCTGTATACAACAGATAGACAGTATTTCTTCATAAAGATGAACATTCCCTTACCTTCTTGATCATCCATTGTCGTGTAGTATCGTTTTGTATTTTTCTTCGGGAGACTTGTGTTCCTCTCAATCAAGATGCTCATGGCGCCACCTTTCATAGATGTACCAAGGGACAAAGGAATGACATCATGAAGAACAATGTGGTCCACTTTCTGGCCCACCTTTGAATATTTCATGGCTGCATATATTGCGGCCCCGCGGGCCACAGCTTCATCACAGTTAACGGTCTTATTCAGTTTCTTTTCACCAAAATATTCAATTAACAGTTCCTGGATCCGAGGTATACGTGTAGAACCTCCAACCAGCAGAACCTCGTCTATATCTTCCTTGTTAATTTTAGCTTCTTCCAGGCATCTGTCCACTATTTCCAGAGTTTCGTCAAAGGATTCTTGGCACATATCCTCAAATTGTGCCCTGGTGATGTCAATGATGTAGGACACTCCTTCATATTGCATCTGAATAGATGTTGCTTTTTGAATTGACAGAGTTGTTTTGGCATTTTCACTTGCTTCCTTCAGACGTGCAATAACAGACTTTTCAGAAGATAAGTCTGTATGATGAGTTTCCTCTATATGTTCCAAAGCAAATCCCACTAATGTGTTGTCAAAATCCAATCCTCCCAAACGGGTGTTTCCATCTGTTGCCAATACTGTTATTTCTCCTTCCTTGGCTTGAACAATGGACACATCAAAGGTTCCTCCACCCAAATCATATACCAGGATTTTTGTTTCCCCTTGATTCTCTTCAGTCTCTCTAAAAGCAAAGGCAGCAGCTGTTGGTTCACTAATGATGTCACAGTCTTTGAAACCAGCAATCCTTGCTGCATCAATTGTTGTCTGACGCTGTTTTTGATTAAAGTAGGCTGGGACTGTCACCACTGCCTTTGTGATTTCCTGAAATTATAGAAGCAAATTTGGAAATTAAAATTTGAGCTCGTAAAAAGCTATTGTGACCAAGCCCCAAATGGCTACCCTGTAGTCCTTCAAAATAGTGGGCGGCTTACCAAATTAATTTGGCACAACTAAAGAAGCAAGACGTCAGCCTTAAGCAAAATTTGCCTAAGTCAGACTTTTCCTTTTTTGTACCATAGGAAGGTCCTTATGATAATACATGTGTGAAAAAAAATATTTTTGGACTCCAAATTAATAATAAACCCCTCAAAACCCCAACTCAATTTTCGCACAAATGGCCTAAGTCCTGTTGACTTAAGGCCATTTGGACCTAGGCCAATTTGTTATCACCAATTTTAGCGGATGTCACCAATATTTCTCGGTCATAATTGTGAGTATTAATTTTCTTGAAGTTGTTTCCCCGCATTTCATTCATAAATTTTATGGAGAATTGCTTAATAACACAGCTACACCACAAAAGAATTTTGGTCTAAGTCACTTTGGTTTAAAAAAAAATTTGGCCTAAGTCAGTTTTTGGCTGTTTGCCAAAAATTGCCAAAAATGACTTAGGCCAATTTTGCTTTAGGCTGACGAAGATTAGCTATGGTTCCACTTTTGATTTTGCTTTATATCTCCATAGCAATTGTTTCCATTGGAACCTGTAAAGTCTTTGTAAATCTTTATATTGTGAAGGTTAGGGTGTGGCTGTTGCCCATCAAATATGAAAATATTAGAGGAGCCACCTGTACGTTTTTTTGGTATGGAGGTTTGATTTGAGGAACATTCCTGAGAAGTTTCATGAAAATTGAAAAATGTTTAACTTGAGCTCAACACAGTTGAAATTCTCTCATGTTTTACTGTAAACCGAAGTTGAGGTATTGCGTTACTTTGTCAATATGCAAAATACAACAATTTACAATGTGATACGATACGATACAAAAATAATTTATTGTCACTCTTACAAGTACAGCAGAATTTGTAGCAACAGACGATATTCGAACAGAACATAGTGAAATTGAAATTAAGACATGCACAAATTATATTATACATTACAGTTGTCTGACGGGTAAATGTGGGACATGAAGATATGTACACCCGAGAATGTCAATGTACAACAAGGCCGTACGCCGTACGGCCGAGTTGTACATGATATTCGAGGGTGTGCATATCTCATGTCCCACAATTTACCCATCAGACAACTGTTTTGTACCATGAAACCCGCTATTATCCCAAGAAAGTGAAAATTACCAGCCAACACCATGTGATGTCACATCTCATGCAGTAGCGTCCATTGTCAATGAATGAAGCACCATACCATTGGACATGACTATATGTACAATGGTGCACATAGGCTATTGCTAATTTTCACTGTTGTGCGATACAAATATATATATACATATATATATATGTAAAGATGTAAAGAATTAAACAAGTGAGAACGAAAACCCGATGGGTGTTATCCTATCAGTTTCATCGGTTAAAGTTGAACGGATCTCTCTCTATGAAACCCTCTTCTTCCTTGTCTTTTATATATAATATTTATTTTAAACCCCTTTACATGTAAATATAAAAGGTTTTGACAAGATGAATTACAATAAAACAAAATTGGGTATAAATTAAAAACTTAAAAAATTATACAAAAGTTAAAAAGTGTATATACAGGAATAAAGCTAAAAAGTACATACAAAATTAATAAATCACAGATCTCAGGATTACTAAAACCAGGTATCATGACCAAGCATCTGGCAGTTTCTCTCAACTTCGTTATCACATTCAAAACAGCTTTATTACAGTCACTGACATCGTCAAGATACTTCTTTCTCAGCAGGCCCACACCTTCATTCCAAACATCACAATATGGCATGTCAAGTCTCAATTCAATAGCTCGCAGGTTCCTTCGTATGATAGATCTTGATGTTGAAACACATACTTTGAATAAATGACTCACTTTACTGTTATCGCTTTTCTCCATGTTATGACACATTCTTATGAACCTTCCATAAATCTGGTCCATAACACCCAGAGATTTCAACACATGTGGTAAAAACCTAGTATGTGTCATAAAGGGCAGATTAAACAACTGCCGTACAGACCTATTCCAAGCAACAACATATTCCTGCACTGATTTATCCGCAAAATTCCATGTCACAGTTCCATATAAGTGAGCACACTGAGAATTGAACTCTTTCTTTAAAACACAATCAGGCGACATTCCAAGAGTGGCTAAGTGTTCACACGTCAAAACAGGTCACACTTCTTTGATCTCACATCAACAACCTCACTTAGGTCGGAAGTCAGTACATGTCCTAGATGTTTTACGCTGTCGACCAAAAGAAGCTCATCTCCACATAATCTCATCCTGAGCTTTATCCTGATCTGTTGTCTTGCATACTGAATACACACTGTTTTCTTGGGATTGTACTTCACACCATATGTTAGCCCAAACTTTTCATAAATCTCTAGCATATGCCTCAAACCTTTCACACTAAGGGACAATAGCTTCAGATCATCGGCATATCCAAAGGCTCCATAGTATTTTCCGCTGTTCCAGCAGCCAATCCCTTCATTTTCCATCTGCTTTAACAAGGCGTCCATGTATACACAAAACAGAAATGGAGAGATTATGCCACCCTGTCGAACACCGTTGATAGTCTCAAAAGAGCTGGAGAAACTCTTATTCCAAACAGTTCTCATTGAATGCCTTTCATACATGTCGAGAATGATCCTGAGAATGAGCGCTGGAACGTTTCGATCTATTAACAGCTTAAATAACATGTCATGCCTCACTCTATCTATCTATCAAATGCTTTACTCAAGTCGACACAACATGAATATACAACAGATGCATTTGATAAGTAGTAATTAACTGTCTCTTTCACCATCAAGGTGCACATTGAGGTACTATGACCACTCTTGTATGCAACTTGCATGTCACTTGTATTTAAAAGATGACCCTAACGATTCATGATAATGATGTCAAGTAACTTACTGACTGAACCGCACAAGGTAATTCCTCTATAATTACTCGAATCACATAGATTTCCCCTGTTATCCTTTGGAATGGAGGTTATTGTCGCAAGCAACAGATCCTGAGGTTTTACGTCCTCCTCTAGTGTTCCCTTTCGGGGCAATTTGTATCAGTAAACTTTATCCATGTATCGATCCAGGCCCGTAGGCTGCCCTGTGGTGTGAGGGGAGGTGATGACAGAGACTAAAGCGGACCAAAGAAAAGGCCGGGGGGTTTGGGGGCCGCTCTAGGCCCCAGAAGCCAACGGTTTTCAGATTGTCAGAGGCGAATTCTGAGTACAGGGTGAGGAAGCAAATTTTTCAAAATTTGGAATATTTCAAACTTCAGTCAAATGAAAGGTTTTGCTAAGTCATAAGAAATTCATATTTTCAGGCCTTAGAAACAAGACAGAAAGGATCCTTTTTGTGAAGTTTGACTTGTATTATCTCCAAAAATTCAATATGGCCGTCTAAACTTGGTGATGCTTTGAAAAAAAGCGCCTTCATATTTTGAGGCCGTGAGCCATGAAGACAGTAAGGAGGACAACAATATCGTGGTGACAGGTCTTGTTGACCAACTATTCTAAGATGCCCCACACGGAAAAGTAAGGGGAATTAAGGTCCGAGCTGGAGAAGGGCCAGAAGTTGGCCACCCAGAAATCCCCAAAATTTCTTTAAGTGGAAATCCTGAAATTTCTTGGCCATAAGGCATGGGGAACCATCCTGAGTCTGCCTATAGTTGCCATTGGGGTAATTTGGATCCAGCCATGGCAAAACATGACATCACTGGACCTGGTAGTATGCATCAGGTCCGTCCCCCTTTACTCGCATAAAAAAGAAATAAAGCATATTTTTTCTATCTGAAGTCATGACTCGAGAAACCATTGCCTGAGCTGAATACTTTGCACTGAATGTCCCATCGACATATTCTATTGATTTTATATAGAATTTGCCATTTCGTCTGTTGACAACAGAATCTACAACAAAACTTTTATAGTTTGACAAAAAAAATTGAATATCGAGCCATGCTTCTTAATGCAGCCCATCATTTTTTCAACATTTCTATCTTCTGGCCTTCATTGATTAGGCCGAATGGTGTCTTTGGGGTCCTGACATATGATTTCAGGCCAAAATAATTTTGCATAGCTGCTCTGGCAGCCTTGAGGTCCACCTGAAGCTCTTCAACCACCTCTTTCATGGAGGTTGCAGGTACCTTGTCAGTTCTGTCGTCAGTGACTCCAGGAATGCTCCATTTCTCTCTTAATTCTCTCCACAAACTCCCAGACATCCCTCTTATTCCTTTTCCATCATTGATTGCCTTCATGATATTGTATTCTGGTTGTAAGGTCACTATGACTATGTCAGGGATTGTTTTTTAGTCCATTTGGCACTGAAGCAAATATGACCACCTCTTCCTTTTTTTCTCCTGTGGAAACATTTTTAATCACAATCTAACTTTCCACAGGTATGGCTGATACCTTAATGATTATGCTGTTTGTTTTCACAATTTTCTTGCAGATGTGAGATGCTTTTTTAGAACAAGGAAGTTCATGGAAAATTTTGGTTCCCCACCCTGTAGTTTTGTTGGTGAAAAATGATGCCACACAGAATGAAATTCTAACATACATTTTTTTTTATGTTGGACTTTCACATGTGATGGATAAATCAATCGATATACTTTTATTTAGTAACAGCGAGTATTTCAAGGCAATATATATATACATAACTCTATCCAATAGGGCTTGATAGTGGAACTCTCCTTTTTCTGCTCTCCGACGTCTCCGCGCACATGGAGCTTGTATTCTGGGGTCCATAACACACTTTAATCAGCCTGACAACACAGGGTTAGCCCAACCGAGTCAACTTCTGGACCTAATCCATGGATTCCGCTAGTTTTACGATACATAGCTGTGGATTTAGAAGTGTTCTGGAGCTGGGAAAACCCGGCCCCATTGACAATTGACAACAGGCCGATGGTTCCGGAAATTTTTTTGTGTGCGCAGGGACACCGAAGAGCTGGAAAAAGGAGAGTTCCACTACCATGCCCATGGCAGCAACCAACAGAATTTGGTCAAGGATTTTTAAAAGTTCAAGATCAGAGGGCAGCATTCTGTCACTGCAATTCACAGGTGCCCCCTGCAGTGACGTTTTCTGATCAGGACATGGACACCAGTCGAGAAGGTGGACATTTACATGTACGCCTCAGTCTTTTCATGTCTGGCAATTTAGGTCCACTTTAGTCAGTTTCTTGCCAACTATCCACCAGTGGAGAACAGGTGTTGTCAATACTAACACCAAACTAGAATTTCGATCATGAATGAGTCGAAGAATAGTAAGTTGGCCCAGAGTCTCAAGATGCAGTGTTGAATTTACATACTACATAATTTAACTGTTAAAAATGTAGTTAATGCTTTTTGCAACATTTGGATTTTCTTATAATCCCAGGACTTGTAACCATAGTTCTTCCTTCCATTCTTCCTTGTTTGCTTCCCTCCTACTTTTACCCCTCATGCATTTCTTTGTGAATCTCTCATGCTTACCACTTCAGGGGGATATTCCAAATTTTTTATTTATTTTTGCTAGTTAAAGCAAGTGATAACCTCCAACTGGTGATGTCATTCTTCTTCCTTCCCAGGCATTGAATCCTTAAATTCTTGTTATTTATATATTTCTGTCCATTCCTTTTAATTGTTTTTTTCTAGCCATATCTATCCTTTTTAAATGTATCAAGATCTACCTATTTCTGTCCATCCATTGTTGTCTATCTATCTATCTATTTATCTATCTATCTATCTATCTATCTAGCTGTCTATCTATCTATCTATCTATCTATCTATCTTGATCTATCTATCTATCTCTCTATCTTTCGATTAAATATGGCTTATAGGTCTACTAACTCTAAATCTACCAATACATTTTTTACATATGCACAAACAAATTGTAATGTCAAGACTGAAATAATCTTCAAGAGAAATATGACCTAAATACCTCCACCAGTGTGACTCCATGATGCTTGACCTGCAGAGGGTACCCTTAGCAATGTAAAAGCAGTCCCAGAATATACCCTCCCTTCCAGTGGTCGAAATAAGGGGGGGTCAGGGGGGGTTTGACCCCCCCAAATGCTCATGGGACCCCCTCAAATACATTTTTCAAAAGGACCCAGAGGGGGTCCTCAAAAGACCCCTCCAAATACTGAAAGTGTGCTGAGAAGTGAGCATGAAGCTGTAAGTAAAGCCTAATCAGCAAACAAAAACCTCTTGTAATTTATATACATTACCAATAGGGTTTTCACAACTCATTTTCTGAGATAAAACCTACCTTTAAAAAGCCCAGAGTTCATTTTTAGAGCATCTGAAAAAAATTCGGCTTCAGGGCACCTCTGGCGGCCCGCTGGTGGCCCGTGGACTACCAGCTACAAGGGCTTCAAACCTTTGGGTCTTCCAACTGAGAGACCCCCCTAAATAACATGGCCTATTTCGACCACTGCTCCCTTCCAACAGTCACAGGTCCACCATAGTGACATATATATAATCAACCCTAATAAAACAATAAATGACGCTAGTAGGCCAAGAAATGTTTTTTTTCCATCTTCAGGGGTCACACAATCAACATGCACAGTTACAAGGCCCAGTATGATGCCTGAGAAAAGAGCTAATATATTTCCAGGCAAATCCCAAGAGTAAGTTGGGCCAGAGGCCAACTTTCTAATAAATGCTGAACAGTGCAGAGTATATTGATGTCTGAAAGGTAACTACTTCCAAGGCAGCGCTCGTTCTGGGTCTTATTGACCACAAAACTGAGCTGGAAGCTCTGTGGCAAGATTGTCACCAATTTTCAAACACATGGGTAAATCAGGAATATAAACAGTGCTGGATCGTGCAATGTGGTAATAGCAACTAAGTGGCTGTCATGGCATATTTTCTTTCTCAAAATATAATGATAAATAAAGTAAACAACTATTTTTACACTGGATTGTATTATTTTACGTTTACTTTTTCTGTTCTTTCTTTTTTAAGTGTTTTATGCAGGGCTTCAATAGTTGGGTCTTTATCGACCACAAAAACTGCTTTAATGAAAAGTATAATTAATATCAATTAATTATTAAAGTGTTTTTAATTGCTTTTTTATCTATGATATTCTCTATAACATACTAAGTGCATAATTGCATGTGTCAACTCAACTTTAGAACAATCTACAACAACAAACAAAAATAATGAGACCAGGTGGTTTACTTATTATCCTTCAAGAAAGTACGTAGAAAGTGATTTTTTTTTTGTAATGTGGAAGTGTGACATAGCAGTTCCCATAGGTCACAGGGTGTTCAGGCAATCAGGATCACTCTGCATAGGATGTTATATTAAATCTGTGAGGTAGTATACCAGTAGATGACTACATGACATCTGTGTAAAATGAAACACCTTCAGGTGTGGCCAGCATGACATGGGGGGGGGAGGGTATGTGAATCTTTGACCTGAGGGGAGGTATGTCCCTCAATGATGAACCAAGGGCACGCAAAAAAATTGACTCATGATTTCGATATAGTGATCACAGAGTCGATCCTCTATCCCTTCCGCAGAAGATTTAATCCATCCATCAAAAAATTTGCAATTGTGTATCCCCTTCTAGCTACAGTTGTTTATTGATTCACACAGTTTGTAATCTTCTTCGGACACATAGACCACGGGTGGTTCATCAGCAAACTCTGTTAGTTGGGCCAACTCTCCATCTACCACCTTGTACAGATCATACAGTTTAGCTCCTTAAAGGGACCATATTTTAGCAAATTATAAGCCAAATGGGCTTAACTTCCTGACCCTGCTGTCACCCAACAAGTAACTAGGTGCATTCATTTTACCCCAGCTGCCAAGTCGGCAATTAGTTAAGACCCGGGGTTTTGCAATTTTGTAACTATGACCACTTGTTGTGGGATTTAGCTGAGGGGAGAAAAAGCAGTTTTTGTTGAAGTTATCGATATTGCTGAATATTCTGAAGGGCAATTTCTGCTCATACTCCATTTTTCTCTGCTTAATTAAGCAATTTGTAGCATTACGGTCCCGGGTAAAAGTGGCCCATTGATCTTCCATTTTATTCTGCTTGTACTTTTTCCAGGCTTTATTTTTCTCTCTAAGGGCTACATTAACTTCCTGTTTTACCCAAGGCTGACCCTTGTTTGCCTTTTTTAGTCCCCTTATGGGTATGTATTTCATCATTAATCTTAATAGGGTTTCATGAAAGTTTTGCCACGAGTTTTCAACATGAGTTTGGTCGAGTAGTTTGTCTCAGTCACATTTCATGAGTTCATTATTAAAACTCGCCCAGTCGGCTTTAGCAAAGTTAAGCGCGTTACCTCCATTAGAGGAATTTAACACATGAGGCATTTCAAATGTGAAAGTTATACAGTTATGGTCTCCTCTCAGCCCCTGCGGAGCCTGCACTTGCAGGTTGTCTAACCTTTCAGGGGAATTTGTCAGTACCCAGTCTAAAGTATTTGCTGTTTGCCCTAATCTATGTCTTGTGGGTTCAAATACCATTTGTTCTAGGAAGCAGTCGTTGATCTTATTGAACATCAGAGTAGCTGGATGGGTAGGTCCTGTTGTTGTAGTCATAAGGGTCCAGTCGACCTCCTTATAGTTGAAATCACCCACGATTAATTAGTCAGTGTTATATTTGTCTGGTAATTTGTCGAACAGGTCGAGTAGGTTAATGTTGTTTAGACTGTCGCTGTTTGGGCTTCTATAAATGGCTCCAACTAGTAATTTAGTGTGAGTATCGAGCTCCACCTTAACCCATATCTGGTCATGAAAGGTACTGTCCATGCTATGCAGTTCAGATTTAAATCGGTCATGGATGTACACTGACACTCCTCTGCCAGTTTGACAGTCGTAGTTTACATAATCAGTCAGCGGAAAGTCACAGATCAGGTCAAGAGTGCGTTTGGTCATAGGCAATGTTTCTGTAATGCAAATGACATCAGGATTCTCATTGCTAGCTTTGGCTTGAAGCTCATGAATCTTCTTACTGAAGGAATCCGCATTTGCATATAGAACTTTAAGTTGGTTTGCTCATTGGTCAGTTCAGGACCCCTTTGTTCACTTTCAGCTGGGTGCATCTGAAATTTTCTCGAGGATTCCCTGAGGACATAGTCCCTGGGCTGCCTCTTACTCTGAATACAGCAGAGTGTGCGGAGTTTTTTGTTTTAAAAGGAGCCTCGTTTAGCTTGGCTTTCAGTTCCACTCTCTGCGTTTCGCTCAGGTATTGTCTTATACTTAATGATTTTAGCCTCATCTCCACGTCTCTCAGTCTTGACAAGCTGTCTACAAGTGGACTGCTCTTGCATTGCCACAGATCAGAACATATGCTGTCTTGTGTTGCCACCTAGTAATTAGTGTGCTATTCCGCAAGCTCCTGCGAGCGTCCACATCATTTCGATCAGAGGAACACACACAATTTTGTCTGAAAGACACCGGGGCTGTTTCTGAGTGTGCTAATGGCCTTGTCTACTTCCTTAGAGAATGTGATTGCCAAGTCTGACTCTGGTATACATCAATGTTGAATAGAAATTTTGTGAACGTGCAATGAAAATTGATCTATTTCTTCAGACAGCGATGGTGTAGCATACAAAATCAACTTTTGTGCCAGGTGGCAGCAGCATGCAGTTCTCATTTTCACCAGACTGCTGGACAAGCTTTTAAGGACTCTATCTCTGTCTGTCTTTGATAAAAACCTGACCTTTATTGGTCTGTGTTTCCCGTTTTTTTCCCTGTCTTCCACATATTTGCCAAGTCTGTCAGTGCTAACAATCTGGATATCTTCACACTTAATCTGGTACAAGAGGTCAGCATCAGTTGTAAGTCGTCTTGTTTTCTCTCCTCACTGGTCTCTTTCAGGCTCTCTGGGGGGCGGTACACAACAATACCTTTGGACCTGGTTTCCATTTCTTTGTCAAGCTCAGATACTTGCATAATTGCCTTTTTTACGTTTTCGACCGTCACTGCCTCATTTGAAGTTGGTGTGGATTTCACCATGTCAGCCCATTCCCTACTGGCCTCTACTGGCACCTCAGCTTGAATTTTGCTTATTTTTTGGGTGAGATTAATCTCAACTGTTTTGAGGGAGTCCTCAATTTGTCTGTTTAAGGTTTGACAGGTCTTCTCACGCTGGCTTTGAAGAGACATGATCTGCTGGGATGCTTCATTAATTTTTTTGATTTGTATTTATTGCTAATGAGGTTCAGGCCCTTGTTAGGGTCTGGCAAGTATTTTTGGGTCACACAGTAAGCAGACATTTCTATTGGAACCCAGAGCTTTATGAAATCTTTTTGACATTTCGATACAAGCTGTGTCATAATTTGCATTACACATGGAACAGCTTATCCACTGTTGATCTGCCTGGTCATCATATCTTAAATTGCATTTTTTGCACCTCCATGGTTGTTCTACTTGTGCATCAATATCACTGTCATAGTCCGTGCTGTCACCGTCAATGTCATCTCCGTCGCCATTTTGTCGTCCTGGCTCTGGCCTATAACCCCGCATACATTTTGAGTCCCATAGAGTTTGATGGTTGAACCTTGTAGCTGAATCTCCTAGCTTTCAGAATTTCACAGGTGGATGTTCCGATTTTACTGCGAACAGCCGCTAGGGGGCGTTTTTCAAAATGGCCGCCATTTTCACTCTCGCCATCCTATTTTCCCTAATTTTCAAGATATAATTTCATGCAATACCACTTAATAGGGGTTTTCTGACATGCAGAAGCCATTTCTGGCCTTACTTTTTTGGTACAGTGAGTATATCCTATGATATTGCAATGCTGCATGCACATTGATGAAGACCGATGGTCAAATCCACTAAAATTGTCATTAATCCGTCTGTCAATACCTGGCATTCCCCTTTATTGTCGTATTTAGCCCACCCTATCTACTGAATTGATTGATTTTTTGTCTTGTTGAGGTCTGAGATCATTTATTTTGGGGTTGAACCAGGTTCATCCCGGGTTATTGTGGTCCGAAAATGGCTGAAAAGAAAAATGGCCACTTCAAAATCACAAATTTGGTTATCTTTACAACAAATCTGGGTACAACCAACTCCCAATTAATGTACTTTCTGCTTCTTACATTGTTTCAGAGTATTCTGTCCAAATAGAATAATGGACATGGTGAAAAATTTGGAGTTAAGTGTCAAACTAATGTTAAATGTCCGTCAAAATATATTTTGAGTCCCATAGAGTTTGATGGTTGAACCTTGTAGCTGAGTCTCCTAGTTTTCAGAATTATTATTTTCTGACATGCAGAAGCCATTTCTGGCCTTTCTTTTTTGGTACAGTGAGTATATCCTATGATATTGCAATGCTGCATGCACATTGATGAAGACCGATGGTCAAATCCACTAAAATTGTCATTAATCCGTCTGTCAATACCTGGCATTCCCCTTTATTGTCGTATTTAGCCCACCCTATCTACTGAATTGATTGATTTTTTGTCTTGTTGAGGTCTGAGATCATTTATTTAGGGGTAGAACCATGTTCATCCCGGGTTATTTACTTTCTGCTTCTTACATTGTTTCAGAGTATTCTGTCCAAATAGAATAATGGACATGGTGAAAAATTTGGAGTTAAGTGTCAAACTAATGTTAAATGTCCGTCAAAATATTCTGAATTCCTCTTAAGATCTGACACTTATTGACCTTATAGTCCTCTCATTCTTGTATGCAGTCACTCAGTACTATCCAATTGATTTCTTGTGTAGCTTAGTAAGGTTTGGGAACATTTATTTGAGTAGAACCAGGTTAATCTGGGGTTACGATGGGCAGAAAATGACTGAAAAGCCAAAATGATCACTTAAAAACCACAAATTTGGTTATTTTGACAACAAAATCTGGGTAGAACCAACTCCCAACAAATGTATTCTCGTCTTTTTACATGATTTCAGAGTGTTCTGTCCAAATAGAATGATCATCATGGAGGAAAATTTAATTACATTTTAGACAAAATGTTCCAAATCACTCCAAGGTGTGACATAAATTGATCTCCTCTCATTCTTGAATGTTGTACTAAAAACTCACCAATTAATTTCTTGTATGGCTTATCAAGGTTTTAGAATAGTTATTTTGTTAGTAGAACCAGGTGCATCTGAGGTTAAAATGAGGAGAAAACGATTGGAGAGGAAAATGGCCAACTGAGAACTTGACATTCAGTTGACATATACAATGAAGAATAATTCAAAACCAACTTTCAGGTATAAGTTGGTTTTAAATTATTCTTCATTGTATATATTCATCAATCCTTGACATCTTTTTATTGCTTTTTATCGTCGGAGACAAGCGCTGTGCGCTTATGTTATTGTTTTACTGTGATACAACCGACAGAAAATAAAATTTTACTTACTTACTTACTTACTTTGACTGAACAACAAAATCAGCTGATTGTAAATTGGAAGTTACTCCCAATAAGGCTGTCAATCATGAGGGGGAAAAAGCACCATAGCTGTACAGAGCAATAACACATAATATAATATATATAATAATTCTTCCAATACTAGAGACTTAGGAAAATTCAGAAATTAATAAATCACTCGAACCTCCTTCAAGATTCTGCGTTTTAAACATCCATATTGGGCGTGTTTCATACACCTTTACTCTCAAACAACATACGTCATCTAAGCTGTATTATACTTCCAGTGCAAAATCCAAAGATATTAGATGTTCCACTATTCAGGCCACTCTGCCATTCGAATCCAGGGATAACAAAATCCACAATTCCTTGGTCAGCCTGCAGAAATACAATATATTTCTCATAGGGATGCAATGGCAGCAGTTGTTAGCAGTATCTTCTTTGCAGAGGGTGCCACACTGCATTTGGTCGTTCGGTTATTGGTTAGCATTTGGCTGAATGGTATTGGTAAGAGTGATGGGCATATTAAGTATTTCTTGTTTGCATGACGTTTTGTTTTCCAATTGCCTCGATCTTGAATTTGTAAGATTGAAATTAGGCTTGATAACCTGATGATTAACATTACAAATGGATGAACATTTCATCAGTTGATAATCATTTATAAAGAAAAATTCAGTATGCTTTTCTGCCAAAGGTCATAGATACAACTTGTGTCTTCTGTGATCTTCTTGATGACCAGAAGCATTCACTTCTTCACTTTAGGAATACAAAAATTTTGAAATTTTAGTCATGAACCACATGCCCCTTTCAATAGCCAATTGTTGAAAATTGTTAAAAAGACTTTATTTTGACAGCCTTTTAAAGTTATTAATTTATTTTGACATTTGAAGTTTTATTTCCCTTTATGGTGATTACTGTTTGTAAATAACACCCTGAAATAATCTGAGAAATGCATTATATATTAATGGATAGCCGTTTTCACCCCGATATCGCCAACAAAATAAACGAAATAATCAAATTTATGGTCATGGATATTAGGTGATCATATTGGCTTTTCAGTTATTTTCTGTCCATTATAACCCCAGAATCACCAAGTTCTACCCCAAAATAAATGTTCATAACATTGATAAGCTGCACAAAAAATTGATTGGGTAGTTATGACTCATAACCTATGAATGACTACATGCAAGAATGAGGATGATTAGAAGAGTATTAGGTCAATTAATATCAAACTTCAAGCATTTTGACTGACTTCCAACATTAGTTTGACACTTAAATCCAAATTTCCACCATGGTGATCATTCTATTTGGACAGAACACTCTGAGATCATGCAAAAAGACGAAAATACACTTATTGGGAGTTGGTTCTACCCAGACTCTGTTGTCAAAATAACCAAATTTGTGGTTTTTAAGTGATCATTTTGGCTTTTCAGTCATTTTCTGCCCATCGTAACCCCAGATTAACCTGGTTCTACTCAAATAAATGTTCCCAAACCTTACTAAGCTACACAAGAAATCAATTGGATAGTACTGAGTGACTGCATACAAGAATGAGAGGACTACAAGGTCAATAAATGTCAGATTCTATTTGGACAGAATACTCTGAAATCATGTAAGAAGCAGAGAATACATTAATTGGGAGTTGGTTGTACCCAGATTTGTTGTAAAAGTAACCAAATTTGTGGTTTTGAAGTGGCCATTTTGCTTTTCAGCCATTTTCGGACCACAATAACCCCGGATAAACCTGGTTCAACCCCAAAATAAATGATTTCAGATCTCAACAAGACAAAGAATCAATCAATTCAGTAGATAGGGTGGGCTAAATATGACAATAAAGGGAATACCAGGTATTAACAGACAGATTTATGACAATTTTAGTGAATTTGACCATCGGTCTTCATCAATGTGCATGCAGCATTGCAATATCATAGGATATACTCACTGTACCAAAAAAGCAAGGCCAGCAACGGCTTCTGCTTGTCAGAAAACCCCTATTAAGTGGTATTGTATGAAATTATATCTTGAAAACATGGGAAAATAGGATGGCGAGAGTGAAAATGGCGGCCATTTTGAAAAACGCCCTCTAGCAGCTGTTCGCAGTAAAATCGGAACATCCACCTGTGAAATTCTGAAAGCTAGGAGACACAGCTACAAGGTTCAGCCATCAAACTCTATGGGACTCAAAATGTATACAGGGTTATAGGCAAGAGCCTGGACTAATTTTGAATGGCGTCCCTGTTGCTATGGTCGGTATCTGACATTTTAGCGGTATGATGGTCGCTAATAGTCCTCCAGCAAGGTCAGTATATCCTTGGGACGATGATCCAACAGTTTTGTTAAAAAATACTCACGATCTGCCAGTAAATTTCATGAAAATACTGAATATATGGAGAGCCCAATTTGCATGCGTGTACTTCGGACGGAAACGGAAGTCAAGGTATATTCATTAGGGTGCTCCTTCTGCCCCCTAAAATTGAAATTTTTTCTGGATCCAACCTTACTTTTTTTTGGTGGTGAGGTTATCAATGTAGACCATTTTTCTGAAATTTCATGAAATTTGAAGAATTCCTAGGTGTAGCACATTGCAATTGAAATTTTGTCGTTTTTTCGTAATTTTGAGAGAAAAGAAAAGAAATAGCCAATCAAGAGATAACATGGTTTGAATGATAAATCAGATTTAAACATACATAATGAAGTACAGACACCATTTGGGAAAGATTGAGGTCAGCTAAGTACTAGGTACCACTTGCCAGGGTCATCAATATGATAGGTGTACAACATCAAGTTTGCGCTGTTTTCTGTGATTTTGGCGATAATTCAGGAATTGTCGACCATATTTGTAGTTCATTTTGAAATCGATCTTCCTTTCTTGATCTTAATAATCTGCTTCCAATTTTACCCTCTTTCTGCACAGTCATTTGTAACCCTGAAGACACTGGAGATCTTTTTCCCTGATATGCATCTGTGATCATATCGTCATTCAGAAGGATGTGTACATCAATCTCCAAAAAGGATGGTTCAATCTTCATTAAAGAAACAATGAGCAAACAGTGTGCAACCACTAACCCACAGTTTCATATTTTCCCTCAATTCAGGAAAGGAATTTAAGGCTTTTGATGTCGGACATTTTATGGTTGTTTTAATATTTCTTGCACTAACTTACTGTATGTGTTTTCCTCATCAGTACGTAAGTGATCATCAAACAGTGTCAAAGCGATCATGTCAGAGACGATGTTTCAGTACTTTCAGCTCAGCTTCTTAAATTGTGGAGTGAGTTGTTAATAACTTGATGATATTATTACATAGTACGAGGTCATTGCTTGGGTTGCAGTTGAATTCAACCAAGGTGCATACACAAATACCTCTAATTTGACGATTCGTTTAATTTTTTGCATGCTGCGAGCACAGGCAAAAGCCTGGAGTCTTGTCTTAATTGTCACTATTTATTTATAATTGTCAAATAAACACATGACTCTATTCAGGCAACAGCTAACAACTAGAGTGCATAAAAAGCTTTGCCATCCAAGTTGAGCTAAGTTGCACCTTCCTTTTCAAGTCATTGCTAGTCGCAATTGAAGAGTAGAAATACAGCAAGACAAGATCAAGTATCAATACATCATCAGAATTACGGTACCTTCTGAAGTTTTACAAAAGGTCTGCCACAATCTCTTTCAACTCACTGTTGAAAGGCTGCAAACCACTATCCGCCATTGACAATGAATTTAAATCACTGAATGACTTTTTTTGGGGTAAATTTTCTCCTAATTTTGACATATAATGGTGAACATATTCATGGTCCTGTGCCCAGCCACTGTGGCAGGAGTCTTTCCTCTCTTGATGTTTTATTTCAGTAACACTTTAAATTCCTCATAGCATTAAATATTTCTAAAGTCTTCTTATTTGGGGCTGACAGGAAATATGTGCTCTCTCACAGAAAGATAAAACAAGTTCAGAGTATTTTTTTCCAAATATCTTCCCTATGAGTTATGAAGCTCAACAAGACCTGCTTCCTTCGGGAAGAATTGTAGACAGTTTATTGTAAAGCAAATACCTTGATCCTAGTGTCTTGACATGACTACGAATGCTGCGCAAAAGGACTATCCCACGAATCTGCTGAATTTGATGATTGACATCTTTGTAGGCCTTCAAAATTTCAGAAATGTCCTTCACACTTTTTCCGTGTGAGGTACTGTACAGCTGGTCACATTACAAAACTTTAATTAAGTGACTACTAGTGTTACAAGTTAATGATTTAATGTGTAAATTAAACACTGCATCTTGAAACTCTTGGCAACTTCTTATTTTTTTACTCATTTAAATGATTGAAATTCTAGTTTCCATCAAGATACAGCCTTATTTTGATAAAGGCATTCAAACAAGTGAAAAAGTTTGATTTCTAACAAAGGTTACCATGTAATCAGGGGAAAAATAATTTTATTTGTTGTATAATATGCTATATATACTAAACCAGCCTTGTTATCAACAATCAATGATAATGTTATGACATTATGAGACGACGCAATCAGTGTTGCCAGCTACAGTGCCTTCCTGAACCTAAGCCAAGCCTTTAATCTGATGTTAAATTTAGAAATGAGTAAGATATGGATGGGATATGCTGTTTTTACACAGAAATCGTCTTAAACAATATTCAAGGCTATTGAAAAAAATATGATAGATAACCAAGTAATTCACAAGAAATCGCACAATTTTAAGGAAATTTGACAAATTTCAATCCAAATGTGCTACACCTAGGCATCAATAAAACTTCTTGAAATTTGGCATGATTATTTCTATTGACTAACCTCACCCACAAAAAAAAGTATACGGGGTTCTGAGCAAGTTGGAGCAAAAGGAGCACCCTAATATTCATAGCATGATCGCTGATAAATCCTTCAATATTTTCCATGGTATATATCGCCATATACCATGTATATTTGGTGGTCACATGACAAGTGGTGATGTCACAATGCACTAACACTGAATCAGCCAATTAGAAGCCAGCATATGAATCATGATGTCATGACAGATGCCATTGAACCTCACTCTGGAGTTTAAAGGAGCTTTTGTGGCTTGAACATAAATTAAATTGACATTTGAATATGGATATATAAAAAATAATGGTTAATTTTGTTGAATAAAGAACTTTTTTATGACTATTCTGGTATCTTTAGTAATAAAATAGAGACATTTTTGGCAAAATGGTCTTCATTTTGAAACACATAATTACAAAAAATTCTGAAGAAAAAAAGCAAATAATTGTAACGAATGTATCAGTGATGTTCTTGAGAGCAATCCTTGATGCGTCTGAACTGTGTGAAGTCTTGGTAGCGTCTGAGAGTGAGGGCTGTGCGCATGGCTGCACAACGTCTCCACCTGCTGTCACACTCTCCCCCTTTTTGACGTTTAGAAGTCCTATCTGCTGGTAATTTCTCTGCTGAGTTGGGAGGATAAAGATTGGTGACTTGACAATGGCTGTAGCTTGGCATTGATGAACTCCGGCAGTCTTCCAAGAGTAGAACTTGATCTTTTTTGTCCATTGGTCCTTTTCCACAAGGGGAACACAGCTGTTCAATGTCCTTGATGACCATGCACAGGCTTGGGTACCGTAAAGCACCAGGCACAATATTGGAACTAACAGTTATCACAGGGTTAAAACATTGATTGACAATCAAAATAGTCCTTATAAAATTGAATGATGCAGTCCATGCTGAAATTTTAGAGACATGACAACACAATTTGAAACAATGACAACACAATTTGAAACAATGACAACACAATTTGAAACAATAGAATAATAATTTACACAAAGTGTAACAAACATGACTACATAAAACATCAAACTAATAATCTGAATAACATGAATGCAACATTTACGACAAACAGTTATTCAACATTTAATGAATTCCAGCTTTTTTGGCCTTGATCCAGCTGAGCCACTCCTTCCTGGTAGCGCTTGCAGGGAGATCACCAGGGTGGATCATGAAGTCATCATCAGTTGAGTCTTGTCCAAGGTAGTGGTCCAAAGTGAAATCTGGTGAACTGTGCTGGCCCCCTCCCCCTTCATCAAACAATTACTGTTGGTTATTGGCAGTATTTCTGCTGCTTTTTTCGGCAGATTTTTGAGCCAGTTTTTACCGTTATTTTCGTCGAAAATTGTCGTTTTTTTCGAGTCCAATTGCCGATTTTTGCGTTGTCAGATATCCACATAATTGATAGGTAACTGTAGGACTTGATTTCGGCCTATTTGCTGAGTATTTTATCTTTTATTGTACATAATTTCTTACGTTTTGAGGTTTGATGCTGTTTGGCATCCACTCAGTTAGATTTTGGACTTGGCAAAATAGCACGTGGATTAAGTGTGTATTGCCCATCACAGTACATTGATAGTTGGTGCTGGTCATCTTCTACATAATCTGAGCACTCTCCAAGTCAACTAAAAATCAATTACGTTTCATGTACATGGATCCATATATTCGTTGAATTTATTTTTGTGTGGCCTTTAACAAACGAAGTCAGGTTGACAGCAACTACTTAATTCAGAGACCCTTTTTTTGGTGGATTTTTTTTTTGTGAGTGGGTGTATATAAACGAATGTGGAAGTGTAAATACAAATCAGAATGTCAACCACTGTCACATTCACTCAAGAATATTTACAAGTTGAGTTGACAGCTTGTAGAATCATCAGAACACAAACGAATGCTTGTCAGTTTTGACAGCTTCTTAATCCACTGAATAGATAGGTGACAATGAGTGTCTAAAGTTCAGCAAAGTGAAAGTTTGAAAAGGGGAACAGAAATTCCCA
This sequence comes from Platynereis dumerilii, assembly GCA_026936325.1. Lineage (NCBI taxonomy): Eukaryota > Metazoa > Annelida > Polychaeta > Phyllodocida > Nereididae > Platynereis > Platynereis dumerilii. The sequence continues at coordinate 987,216 of JAPTHN010000087.1, read as the reverse complement.
GTAAAAGTCAAAAAGTGCTGAAATTATTTCAAAAAGCAGAATCAAATAGGCCTAATAATATGTAGACTTCACCAAAGCTCGCCAATTAGACCTGAATTAAGTAGTTGCTGTCAAGAGTTTTTGAGATATAGCCCTGAAAATTTGGATTTGTAATCTATACTATATGTACGACAGTACTGGAGAATGTAATAGGTCTGTTGCTTTCATGTCCTGAGATATAAAATAAAACGGCCATGGAACTAAAAAAATGTTGACTCAAATCAGTGATTTTACGCTTGAAGTGAAAATTCTTGTTTCAGTTATGATTTTTTTGTGGCAAGAGTTTTTGAGATATCATCTTGAAAATTTGGATTTGTAATCTATACTATATGTTCGACCTACTGTGTGAATCTTATGTATCTACATTGATTAGATCTAGAGAAATAAAATAAAACGGCAGTGCAAGGCAGAAAAACGTTTCTGAACTCAAAGATCCATAGGGCTAAGACAATACTAGTCAACAGAATTTAACATTATTACTTTGTCATATGTTGTGAAATATTGTCTAAAACAATAAAACAAAATAAAAAGGGGTCCTCATCCCGATGGAAATTCAAATAAATCAGTATATCCCTTATACTGACTGTATTGGCCAGGGAAAAACACAGTATCGGGGAGAAAATGTGCCTAGACATGGGATAAATATATATATGTATTCAATTTATACATTATTCACCAGCCTAACGCTTGCAGGCACAAATGATTTACTAAGCCTCGCCGTGCTAGTGTATTGTGATAGGAATCTTCTGCCTGATTGTAGTAACTGAAAGCAACTGTACAATGGATGTTGAGAGTCTGATCTTATAGCTTCTGCATTCTGCCTGATGACCTTCTCATATAATTCTAACAATGATTTTGCATTTTGTACACCTAACCTTTTAGCATACTCCACTTTACACAGTTTGCTTCTGGACACTTGCATGCAGTTGCCATACCACGCAGCTATTCCAAAGGTGATAACTGATTCCACAACAGAGTTATAAAAGAGTTCAACAATTGTGCTATCTACATGTAGGTTGTGCAGTTTTGTAACAAAGAACTTTCTTGAGTTAGCTTTTTTGTAGATGGCACTGACATTCGTTAAAAAATTTAATTTACAATCAATGATGGTACCTAAATATTTGTCCTCTGCTACTCTTTAAACAATTTCATCATTTATAACAAGATCTTTATGCACACATTGTGACTGTCTAAAATCTATGACTAGTTCTTTTGTCTTTTGAACATTAAGTAGTAAACTAGACATGTCCTAATCGCATAGCGATGAGTGATGCACTGCGCTATACTGAGTGAATCGCATGAAAGCATTTTCAACTTAACTCTGTAAGGTTTTTGAGAAAGTTATGTTTGCTGAAATATATCAATATTACAATGAAAATTATTTGCTCTTTGATGGTCAATAGGACGCCTTTTATTTGAATGATAATATTGATAATTTTATTAATGAACGTAGTGAATGTAATAAAATTATGATTTTATGAGTTAGTGAAATAGATATAATAATTGCTGTGTTTTCGTATCACTTCGTGAAGAATGCAATTATTAGATCTATTTCACTAACGAAGTAAAATATAAAGTTCCTATGAGTCGGCTATGACTTTCAAAAACATGGAATCAAATTTCAGGGACAAAATATACAATCAGAAGAACCTGGTTGACCTGGTGCATTCTGGTGCATTCACTGTGCTCCATCCAACCGAATAACCAGGTTGCAGTGGTGCATCAAGCAGGGGGGTGCATTCTGCAGGCCCAGGGTAAATAGCAGAGCGTAGTGAAACATGTGAAATGTCGGAGGTAGAATACTTGGAATAGGACACAATTAATCCCCCAAACATAAGTTTGAACACTTGGAGGAAAAACTTCACGATAAATACAGAAAATACATGTGAAGTAGAGCAGTGAAAGTTATATCAGTGAAACAGGAGCTGACACATAAAATTTGCATCAAATGTTAGTTGACGAATTTTGAAGCCTATGAAAACAAGGCACTGCTAGCCACCTGGCGGTGAGCTGGCGCAGTGCAATAACTAGAATTGCGATCATGAATGAGTAGAAAATAGGTAGTTGGCCAAGAGTTTTGATATGCAGTATTGAATGTTCATATTACTTCACTAAATTGTGGAAATAAAATCATAAATGATTTTTTAAACAACATTTAGAGGGAGGGGGTGGCTGGCTGCCCTCCAGTACGCCTATATATGTACATGATACATTTCTTGACAATTAAGTAAAAAATAAAATCCATATGTTCCACTGAATAATTTGAAATAATAGAGTACGAAAGTAAGTCCAGTACAAAAAACAATGTCTCTGTTCGGACTTACTTGCGTACTATATTAAGTAAAAGATAATCTAATAAGTAAAATAAGTGAAACTATTTTTGGGGGCTGTGTATTGAATCTATGATGTTTACATATTCATTTTCATTTCTGTCATTTGCCTCCGTTGTTTCCTTTCTTCTTTCCTCCCTTCTTTCCTTCCTTCTTTACTTCCTTTTTTCCTTCCTTCTTTCCTGCCTTCTTTCTCTTCTTTCTTTCCTGCTTTCCTTCCTTCTTTCCTCTTTTCCATCTTTCCTCTTTTCCATCTTTCCTTCTTTCTTTCCTTCTTTCCTTCTTTCCTTCCTACATTCCTTCCTTCTTTCCTTCATACCCTCATTCATTCCATTTTTCTTTCACCCTTAAATAAATTTGTAAACACTTGCTCTGGCTGGCATTAGGCTGCTGCTGTTGCTGCTTCTTCCTTGTTTTCTTCCTTACTTTCTTTTCCTCCCTTTCTCTTCCTTTCTTCCTGCCTTTCTTCTAGTCTTTCTTCCTTCCTTTCCTTTTCCTTCCTTTATTTCTCCCTTTCTTTATTCATTTCTTCCTTTCTTCATTTCTTGCTTCGTTCCTTTTCTTCCTTTCCTCTGTCTTCCTTTCTTCATTATTTCATTCCTTCTTTCCTTCCTTCCTTTTTTCTTGCTTTCTTTCTTGCTTCCTGAGATAGTTAGAAGATCTGTGTTTGCTCTTGATTTCCCCAAAATCAGTCACCACTGAATTTCTTGGGAGTGCCCCCTACACTCAGGCCCCGTTGCTGCCATGTTCAGCCCCTTATTCATATTTCTTTGAGAATCACTTGGAGTGACTGATACAATATTGGCAATAATCTATGAAAAAATGGTGCTATTCGACCAAGAAATGATTTTGTTCCATATACATGGGTCACACATTTAGCATGCACAGTTACAAAGTCTAAGCTGCAGAACACCACGGTGCAGTGCCTGCAGGGAGCTGAGATCTCTGATGTCCTTCATCGGATTAACGAAACCGACAACTTTTTCATAGATGTTACAATGTGTGTGGGAACAAATGACTGTGACAAAGGTGATGACTTTGTTGCAGAGGCATTGACTGACACATACCGCCAGTTAGTCGCTGCTGCAAAAGAGAAGGTGCAGGATGTGTCAAAGGTCAAAGTAGTCAGCATCCCCCCACGTGCTGATGATGAATCAAAACAACAGAAGGTTGCATCACTTAATGCAAGTCTGTGTGCCCTGGCTGCTGAGACGGGAGCAAAGTTCATCAACAACGACCCTGCATTCCTACTGCAGGATGGATCCCCCAATGATGGATACCTGTGTCGAGATGGAGTCCATCTGAATTTGAATGGTACGAATCGTTTTGTGAAGAATATGGGTCTGCTGCCAAAAGACCAATTCCGCGGAAATGTTTGTAAGGACACAAACACCCAGCCCAAGTCTCGCAATGACTGGCCTCAACTACCGCGAAGGCCTGGAAACTATCAAAGAAGGATCTTTGATCATGAACATCAACATCGGAATGTTACAAATGGACCACCAAGACGTAAGTGTTGGAATTGTGGCGAACTTAATCACAATTCCTCCAACTGCAGACATGGCCATCCTATTAAATGCAACCAATGCCACGCACTAGGACACAAAGCTAAATTTTGCAGTAGGCATTAGGAGGATGGCCAAGAAGAGAGTGCCGACAAAGATGAGTTAATGGACTGTAGCAATGAGCTTTTAATTACAAATCGTTTTTATCCATTAATTGATGACTGTGATGATAATTTTAATGATTGTTGTGATGAGTATGAAAACTGTGAAAACTTTTGTGATGAAAATGACAGTGAATGTTCTGATCTTAATATTGTGTGCACTCCTTCAATATTACTAGCTCATTCAAATGATACTGGTTCTATAAATACTCATGGTAAACAAAGCAAAACATGTAATTTTGATGTAAAAAAGTTGTCAACAGAAAAAGGTTTTGTAATGGCTTGTCTAAATGTTCGTGGTTTGTTAAACAAATATGATCAAACAGTAAAACTCCTCAATGACAGTAATCTTGATGTTTTTGGAATGTGTGAAACTTTCTTAGATGACAATGTTGAATATAATGAGTTTGCCATTCACGGTTATAATGTTGTTAGCAAACATAGAAACAGACATGGAGGTGGAGTTTTGTTATATGTTAAGGAATGTGTCAAATTTGAGGTTGTTGACCTGAATGTTTGTCAAAATGTCGAAAGTTTATGGATCAAGGTTAAATGTAATTCTGAAAGTATTGTTATAGGTGTGATTTATAGACCACCTTCAGCAAATGTTGCTTATTATAATTCTATGTTAGACCAACTTGACTTTATACATGCTCACTACGATAAAGTGATTGTTATGGGAGATCTTAACTTTAACTATAAATTTGATTGTGAACTTAGGTCCAATGCAATTTTTCATATTGAATCTATGTACAGTATGAAACAACTTGTTGAACAACCCACTAGAGTGACCTTATCTACTTCTACTCTTTTAGATGTTATATTGAGTAATGTCACAGAATGTCATACTAAGACTGGTGTATGTAACATTAATATAAGTGACCATTACATGGTCTATACAGTCTTAAATTATAAAAAGGAGAGGTCCGACCACAATGAAGTCAAGTTCAGAAATTATAAATCATTTGATGTTAATGCTTTTGTAAATGATCTAATGTCCTGCAGAGATATTACTGATGTTAAATGGTCTCATGAAATGTTAAATAGCAAATGGAATAATTTTAAGGAAAGCTTTCTGTCTACCTGTGATAAACATGCTCCTTTGGTTACAAGGAGACTAAAACAGAGAAATAATCCATGGGTTACTAGTGAAGTTGTTAAAATTATGTATGAAAGAGACCATGTCAAAGAACAAGCTGTTTCGAATAATGATTCTCAAATGTGGAATAGATACAAAATATTGAGAAATAAGGTTACTTCTTTGTTAAAGGAAAATAAGAAAAAGTATGCAAGTGAAAAACTTTGTGAGAGCTCGGGTAATTCCTCCAAAACTTGGAAAGTTTTAAAGAATCTTACTTCTAAAAATCTGAGAAAACCAACACCACCAAACCTCAGTGCACAAGAGTTTAATGATTTTTTTAGCTCAATTGGCGAAAGCACTGTTTCGAGTATTGCAAATAATACAGATGAAGAAAATTTTTATTGGAAATGCCAAAAGTCTATATATAAATTTGAATTTTGTGAAACTTCGGTAGAGAAAGTGAAAAAAAGCCTTGCAAGCATTGGAAATGATAGTGCAATGGATGTACTTGGATTTGATGGAAAATTACTTTTTCTGTCTAGGGATGTAATATCTCCTATTATTTGTAAATTTATCAATGTTTCTATTTATTCAAAATATGTTATAGAAGATTGGAAAATGTCTAGAGTAACGCCTGTGTATAAGGGCAAAGGTCAAATGGATGACCTTGGGAATTATAGACCAATTAGTGTAATATGTCACATTGCAAAGGTAATTGAGAAAGAAGTTCAGAAACAAGTTATGAATTATTTGGATAACTATAATTTAATTACACAAGACCAGTCAGCCTACTTAAAGAGACATAATACACAAACGTCTTTACATAGAGTTATTGATGATTTGCTATGGAATGTGAATGATGGCTTAATAACAGGTATATGTTCTTTGGATATTAAGAAATGTTTTGATACGATTAATCATACTATTTTGCTGAAGAAATTAGAAATGTATGGTTTCACAGAAAATGTAATACAATGGTTCACTTCATATCTATCAAATAGGGGAGCTAAGGTGTATTGTAGAAATGAATATTCTGATGTTAAACGTAGTAATATAGGAGTCCCACAAGGCTCTGTACTGGGGCCTACATTATTCTTATTGTATGTAAATGATATAAATAATTATCTTGATACGGCTGTATGTAATCTATATGCAGATAATGTTCTGATATACTGCAGTGGTGAAAATGTAACTATGGTGAATGATAAATTACAAAACTCTTTATGTTGTATAAAAGAATGGTATGACAGAAATTCATTGGTTGTTAATGCTACAAAGTCAAGTACAATGTTAGTTACCACTCGCCAGAGAGAAGCATTATTGTTAGAAAACCTAGAATTATTTCTTGGTGATGACCAATTGAAAGATGTTGAATGCTGTGATTATCTTGGTCTTAAAATTGATAAGAATTTGAATTGGAACAAAAATATTAATACTTTATGTCAACAACTTTGCAAAAAAATATGGGTTTTATCAAGACTTAGAAAATTCCTACCTTTTGAATCCTTAGTACAAATTTATAAAAGTTATATTCAGCCTAAAATTGATTATGCAATTACTGTATGGGGCTACACAACTGAAAGTAATCTTAGTAAAATTCAAAGAATGCAGAATAGAGCAGTAAGAGCTATTTATAATAATTATGATTATATTAACGTGAGAGGAGTTGAACTTGTGACAAAAATGAAAGTAATGAATGTCAAACAAAGAAGGGATTACTTCATGTCTCTTTTAGTATTTAAATGTATACATGGTCTAGCACCTGAATATTTGTCAAATGAGATTCTTATGGCTATTGAAGTATCGAACAGACTAAGTAGAAATGTAAAAGAACATGATGTGTATGTTCCGCATGTTAACATCGAATGTACTAAAAATGCTTTTTCGTATATAGGTCCTATTGTATGGAATAGTTTAAATGATCACTTGAAGGGGTGCACAAGTATTAATGATTTTAAAGGTAAAGCTAAAGCATATTTCTTGAATGTTTGATTTTTAACTTTTAATGTATAGTAATACTATAATTGTTATTTTATTGTTTTTTATCAATCGATTGTTTTTGTACAGGGCCAGATTGAAAAACAGTTGTTTGCTGAATCTGCCACCCTGCCTAAATATATTCTAAATAAAAAAAAAAATAAAAAATAAAAAACAAAGCTCATTATTATGGTTAAGTATGACTGAAAAGAGCTAATATGTTTTCTTTCTAATTTCTAAAAGGAAATAATTATCTTTGCACCTGGCTAGCATTGTGAACAGCCGTCCTCTGACAGTTGAATGATTGTCAGATCCTACATCACTTCAACTGCTTACTCCAAATCACTTGCTCACCATGAAAACTAGTGTTGTTGTGCCGCCATCTAGTCAATTTCATGAAGCTGATCTTTTTAACAGAAAAAGATGGCGATGCGTTCAGTGTTTTTCTAGCATGTTTTGGGATTGATGGAAAAAAGAGTATCTCACTCAAATTCAGTCACTAAAACTAAAAGAAGCATCACAATTGACGACATTGTTCTCGTTGCTGATGATAGTCTGCCACAATGCCAATTGTGTAGTTGATGTCTACCCCTGTAAAGATGGTTTAGTGTGAAAGGTTAAACTTGTGATAGGTGATCCTGGTTTAGCCAAAAAATAAAAAACATGACATGTTTGGAGGGCAATTTCTGAAACTTGTGCGGGTCTTTGATTGACCATATTTGATTAGAATATAGGCAAAACAATTGAATTTTATAAATCTTTTCAGAAAACTGTGGGAAAATTTGAATTTTTAGAAAATGCAGCCATGTCATGTGTAGAGGCAATTTCTCAAATTAGAGAGCACTCACCATTTTTGGTTAGAACATAAGCAGAACACTGGAGTTTCATGTATCTGGTGAGAAACTTATGGGAAAATCTGAAATTTCAGAGATTCAGCCATTTCAAAAACTGGTACTTTTCCAAATTTTACGAAAAAATTATGAAATTGCCGTAGTAAAGAGGTGAATGAATTATGTTTTATCTAGAAAAATAATTATTTCGTATAACAAGGCTCATTTTCAAAATTTAATTTTTTTCACAAATATTGATAAGTTACCAGAAATGTATCAATTTTGTGGGCATAAGTGTGACATAGTAACGCTTCCAAGACTGTCATTTCTCAAATTTCCTAAAAAAATCATGAAATTTCTGTATTGGAAAGGTAGAAAATATGGATACTTCAGGTGGGGGGGGGGGGGGGTATGGTCACTCCGAAGCTGTGCAGATTTTGCCGTTTACCAAAATTTAAAAAACTTGGCAAGTTAAGAGCACTCATTTTCACCATTTTTGGTTAGATCGTAGGCAGAACGCTTGAATTTTATGAATCTGGTAAGAAAATTTGAATTGTCAGAAATTTTGCCATTTAAAAATCTGTAATTTCCAATTTTTTGGTAAAAAAATACGGAATTTCTCTACTCAAAATATCGAGGTTGTATCACTCTTTTTTTACTTCTTTTTGTTATAATCGATGAAAAAACTAATAATTAGTAATTTAGTTCAGTTTCATCTGGAAAATTAATAATATAATTTTGTATGACGGCTAATTTTCAAATGTAATTTTACACATATTTTATGTTACTGGAAATTGTATCTTTATGGGTCATGTCTGAATAGTGACACTTCAATTTCAACCAGATTTGATCATCATTCATGATTAACACCTATATTCAGTAAGTCAGGGGAGATAATTGTGGCAAATCATGAATTAAAGAAAACATGGCTGCTCTTGAGGGGTCACTCCAAAACTGTATATTTTGCTAAACCAAAACTTGAAAAACATACTATTACCTAATTTGAAAAATATACCATGTTTAGAGGGTAATTTCTTAAATTGGAGAGCACTTTTATGACCGTTTTTGATTGGAAAAATTTTTAGATCGCGCAAATGTGGTGAGCAACTTGTGTGACAAGTTGAATTTTCAGATTAAAAACCATTTCGAAACTGTAATTTCCAAAATTTCCATTAAAAAATCTTGTAATGTCTAAATTCAAAATTTCAATATCGTATCCCCTATTTTCAACATTTTTAAATATGATTAATGAAAATTCAAATTATTTAGTAAATTAGTTGGTTCATCTGCAAGAATAATTATCATGTGTCACAGGTCTAATTCTAAAAATTAAATTTTTCAAATTGTTATTGAGTTATCGAAAAAGTTTGAATCGACCAACCAGAGGACAAAGACGCAGTCCGCTGTGTCGTTTTATTGGCAAATTCGAAAAACACACAAAACATTCATACACCACAGAAGACAAAACACACAGAGATAGAGAGCACCTTCCGCCCTGGACCAGCCAAACAAAACCAGTCCAAAAGCAGTAGGTGTGAAAAAAATAGAGGTGTAACGAAAAGGAAGGTGTGAAAGGAGTGAGGTGCAAGTGAAGAGGCCAGGCGAAGGAGGAGGTGTGAAGGAGATCAGGGGACCAGACGCTTCGAAAGAAGAGAATGAGCATCTGGGTGGGGTCTCATATACCCAGTGTAGGCCTGGTACTTCCAGCGTCCAAGGCGCTGGATCTCTGCACCTGAAAAAACCCTGGGAGGATGCCTGTGTGGCGGCTCCCGCTCGGAGGGAGTGGGAAGAGAAGCGAGATGGGTCGAGCCCCAGACGAGATATAACAACTTTAATGGCAGTGTTATACTGGGGGTATGATAATGGGTCCCCTGAAGATAGAAGAAACAGGGGATGATGGGGTAAAGAAGGAACGGAAGAGAAGAGAAGGTGCAGGATGCAGGGGGTGCAGACAGGACTGCCAGAGCAGCCGGACAAATAAGATTTTATGGTTATCACTGAGAAAGATTGAGAAAATAGATAAGCAACGAACCTCAATAAATTATACTCGAGCAAGGTGTGCTGGTTTAGCAGTTTGACAGATCAAGTGAGTTTGAAACTTACTTAGTATTATGATGATGTTTTCAAAACCTTCAATGATGCCAAATGCCAGGAAGGAGTTCATGATTCTGTTGTTGGGCAGACAATCAACACTGTCAAAATTGAAATACAAACTGATATGTGTGTACTTTCAGGAGTGACAAAATCACCATCTATTGATTCAATTGAAAAAGCTGCATACAATGTAATTGATGCTGCCGATGATTGTAAGAGACAAGTATGCTTTACATTAGAAATGCTTAAAAGAGTACTGGTAAGGGCAAAATTGACACAGGAATTGAATCACAGACCAGGTCTTACGGCAGTTCTGGTGGGGACCAATCTCCTCCTACCTCTGACAAGTTGCAGATAGGGCCCCCTGGTGACAATCTTGATTCACACTCAATTAAAATTGGTGCCCCCCAAAGAAATGTAAGTGACAATTTGTCAAAGGTAATACTACTCAGGCCTCTTCTCGTGCTTTCTCTAATGATGTCCATCTTAGAAAAATGTCATTGCCGATCGTTTCTGGAGCCAGGAAAGATTGGCCCGAGTTCAAAATGGTTTGGAGGGAACTCGCCGAGAGCACGTATCAGAATAAAGTCGCCTTGGGCCATGAACTGAAAGACTCCCTAAGAGACGCGGCTCTCGATAAGGTCAAACACATCTATGTAACCAATGCCAATGCATACGAGCTAATGTGGCAGCGGTTGTCTGACCACTATGATGATGTCACGGCCAGTGTCCAGGCACCATTAGAGTGATTGAACAAACTTGGGAGTGTGTGAGACGATGACTATCGTGGTTTTGTACAGTTAGTTGATACTGTTGAAGAAGCATGCGCTCTACTAGAACAGCTTGGGCAGCAACAAGTGTTAACTGTCCGCAAGGTTGATAGAATTTATGATTTACTCCCCAGTAATATTCGCTCGGTGTGGTTTCGAATTTATCACCAGCTTAGCACTGCGGAGAAACTTAGTCCGTTTCCCAACTTTCTGAATTTTCTGGATGGAGAAAGGACAGCTGTCTCTCTCTGGCGGAGCATCAAAAGAAACATTCACAGAAAGCTTCATCAAACATGACTAATGGCATGTCAATTGACCAAGGTAAGAGCAAGCATGTTTTTGATTGTTCTATTCATCAGTCTGATAATCACAAACTTGCTGATTGTGTAGAATTTAAGAAGTACACTTTGGATGATAAGTATAAATCACTTAGAAAATTTCATCTCTGTTTTAGGTGTTTTGATGCTCATCGCAGGGACAGTTGTGAAGAGCATTCCAGCTGTGAAAATTGTGGCAGGACAAACCATCAATCACTTCTCTGCAAACAGCTGCATTTTCAGGATGAGCTGAGGGCCACCGTTACTACAGGGGAATAAGAAGTGCAACGAAATGACCATGTGGTTTGTTGCTCAAGTGGTCTTGTGACGAGCAATTTTTCAATGCCCCAGTGAACACTGAGTGTAAATATTTCCAAAGTTGAAGACCTTAATCCACAAGTGTTTGGAGCAACACCTTTTTGTAGATAATGGATGGATATACAAGTTGACTACCACAAGAATTCCATGGGGGAGGGGGGCTTGGAGGTTTCTGTAATAAATAATTTCATGCTTGTTGTGGTGAAATAAATAAATTCTTTCTGGGCAGTCTTGAAATAAATAATTTATGCTAGGGTGTTTCTTCTAAAAGGGTGTTGCTTGGATTAGAAACAAATATTTTTTTACCTATTCCTATGCCCAGTAATAAAAGTATGAATAGGTGGTGACCTGAGTTGATAGTGCCCTGTGCTTCCAATCAATGGGTCCCAGGTTTGATCCCAACTCTGGGCCAGTCAACTGGACTTTCCTTTGACTGTAGTTTCAAATATATATCCTTCATCTCATTGCTGTGTCACGTTCCCTAATTCTTACTAGAGTGCACAAATACAGGATAAAGCTCCAATCATTCACTCACACACGGAAGTTGTGCATCTGGGTGAACCACAAGTAGACTTTTTTTGGGGGGTAAGGGGGGGGGGAGGTTCCGCGACTTCCACCAGTTAAAAATTTGGGAGCACTTAAATTATGGCTACAAAGGTAGAAAAAGATTCAGCAACATGACCAATTATTTAATTAAATGTATATATTTATATTATTTCAAGTCATTAGTTCCCAAGACATAAAAATTTGAATGATAAGATATAAAATAAAAAAATATATAGATACCCCCCCCCCCTTCCATAAACATCTGGCAGCTGTGTGCAGCATGTATCAATTGTTGATGACAGTTGCTTCTAATCATAACATAATCATTTCATTATTGTATGAGAAGGTGTTGTCTCAAAGTCATAGGAATACTCTTGAAGTGTGATACACATAATTTGTTCAGCCAAGTGTGAAAATTTGTGACGTGGCAAAGACACTTGAGCACCAAACACATTGTCATTTCGTTGCACTTCTTGTTCCCCTGTAGTAACAGGACAAGCAACACTGTGAGGTCTCTTGATTCAGTGTCGCTCTCTGCCATACAACAGGTGGAGACATTGAGGACTGTCACTGGGAAGACGGTCAGAAGTGTGTGCATTTGGCATGGATGTGATCAACGGTCCTGTCTCCAAAATTGATGAAGATTGTGTACGAGGGTTATTTCCTGACAAAGATCCTCAATTGCTACAGCGCCACTCATCAACGGTTGACCTTCTCTTGGGATGCGATTATTTTGGCTTGCACCCAAAACAAGAAGTTTGCTCTAATGGTCACCTCAGCATGATGCAAGGATATTTGGGCATGTGTCTTCAAGGAACACCCCCTAGCCTAAAAAGGATACTGATTGCCAAAATATGGTGAGAGTTGTTCACAGCCGAAAAATAAGAGACTGCTCATTTGTGAATGTCACACGGACACATCCTGATCTCACAACATCTTTTTCTTCATGCTCAGCTATTTCCAGTCAAACATTCTCTATGTGTATGGAATCCCAACTTAATGAGTCTCCTGAAGATTGTTCCTTAGTTGAAGAAAGGCAAGAGGTATTGACTGATTCGCCACAGCTCGCAGGCAATTGTGTTCCAGTCTGTGGTAACTCAAGGAGCATTCAGCTTAACACCCAGGATAACAATGGTTGGATTCTACCTGAGGAGGAAAAACCTGTTAAGGTCTTCACTGCAAGGGCTGAACTTTCTTGCTCTTTGTCAAATTGCCTTTACTTTACAGGATTTAGTAGTACAAATAAAATGATTGCAAGATTACTTGGCATTTGTTGTTCCAGGTCCTTTATTAATTTTTCATTTTTCGCACTGCATGTTTCTTAATGAGCAATTTGGTGAATGAGAGGCCAGCTGGTAATCAACATGCTATTGGTTCTGAAACTGGGGTTTTGACCTCAACTTCTTCATGTCTGAGTGCTTCCATGTTTTCTTGGGACAGTTCTTTGTCGGGACATATGGTTAGTGTCACTTTTCGAAACAAACTCAACGGAGATTGTAGGCTTGGTCTTGTGCACAAGATCTTTATAGGCATTGACAAGAAACAAGAAAATCTGGAGGGTCACATGTTGTTCTGGTTCCTTAGTGTGTGTGGTAACACCGAGAATTTGGTTCAGGTGGTGACCAGAGGCTGGTGTTGTTGGTACCAGGTTGTGATGCTTGAGTCATATCGCAGCAATCTTTCCCATCCTCCCAGTGTGTTGGTTAGCAGTTTAACAGATCAAGTAAGTTTTGACACAAGTTGTCAGCCAGAGGCGGCTAAATTAGGGGGACTGTGGCTCCATCTGGACAGAGGTGTAGAGCTAACAATTTGACAAGTCACTCACTCACACCTGAACTGCCTGAAGAGAAGCAGGTGAAATTGTTCACTTAGGACTTTTCTCTAAAATTGTTATCTGCTATGCTGTACTGTGAAGTCTGAACACCTGACCTGATTTGAAATTGAAAATTATTGGTGTTGGTTCTCCTGACTTCATGAGGCTTAGTGATTGTAAGTAATTACATCTTAGAGATGCCTTATTATTTTAATCTGGTAATCGCTTTTAATAAAAATGATTTATTTGACATTTGTCGCTAAAAATATTAAAAAATTAATTTGCCAAACAGCTAGTCATTTGTGTTTGAAAAATATTGTTGTCATAATTAGCCTGTGAATAATGACCTTGTGTGATATTACTGCTTGTAATTCTTACTTGATACAAATGATTATTTCTTCAAGATTGATTGCATAAATAGCCCAAACTGGTGCTGATAGGGCGTAAAACACTAACTCACTCACTTACTTCTTCAAGGTCGATGTGACTGCGACACACTATGCATTGTTTTATCTTAATTTTTGTCTTTTAACACATACTTGATTCTAAATCTTATACTTAATTTCTGTCTATTTTTATGCAGGGAACCATGTCTCACTGTACATCTTAATAAAGAATGGTTTCAACCAGTCAAGATTTCGTCGTCTTTTGAACCGATACCAGTACACAAGGGGAGGGGCTGAAGAGAATGAAGAGAGGAGATGCTGAGAAGAACGCAACCCGAAGAAGCGGGAAAGAGCGTTTATAAAGGAGACCAGAGGAATTCATGGCTATAAAAGCTGTGAGACTTAGTGAGAGCCCAATGGAAAAGGATACAGAGTAGGAGACAGCTTGGAATCGGAGCTTAGAAAGCTGAGGAAACATAGAAAATAAAGAACACCTAGGTCAAGTTGCCATACGGCTGAAAAGAAACACGGCAGCAAATCATAGTCCTCCGCTCAGCCTCAACCGACCTTAGTACGCACTAAGCTACAGTTCAACTTTGTGGGCCCAAGTCTGTCACAGCTACACTTCTAACCAATTTTGATTATCATCCTTAATAAACAGCTGTATTTTGTAAATCGGGGAGATAAAATATGGGAAATTATTAATCCAACACAGCGCTCCTGAATAAAGATTTTCAAAATATACCGAAAAAGTTACAAACGAAAGTAGAAAGTCTCAGCTTCGTATCGATGAAAATATTGAAATATTCTGTTGGGAAAATTTTGAGATATTTGAGTTTCTAATCTTTTGTTTATCACATTCTATTTCGGAACATTGTCACATGTTTTTTGTAAGCAACAAACAATTTCTTCATAAGATGTAACTGTAGATAGCATACAGTATCATTAAAATCATTTATATTCAACAGAAAAATTTATTTTGAAGGAAAGTAACCATCATTACGTTTGTTTATCACATGTTTTGGTGTTGCTAAAATGCTCGAAAAAAAATATTGTTATTTGTTATCTATAGGAAGGTGTCAAGATTACTGATATGAAAGTGATTCAGACCTTTGCTTAAGCAGTTTCACTCTGAAAACTACCAGAAATGGTAAAATGAAAGTGGTAACAAAACAACATTAAAGCAGTATTACAACTCTTTCAAATTAACCACTATTGAAGGGCAAATTTGAGCCATCAACCCCTGTTACTGCTGTCGTGCCTCTTCCTGCATTGCATTTTAAGTAGGGGATTGTGAATAAAATCTATTCTGGATTGAAGAAACTCTTCCCAGATCTTGATCACTGGCCTGAGACTCTTTACATCCAAAAGAAGCAGCGCCGTGGATGAACATTTGAACGATTACAAGGGCAACAAACTCCTTGCAAACCTTGAAATGCTGAGCAACATGCTACCTCAACACCTCATGAAGTTCCACACTGCTTTTATCACACTTTGTGATGCTCTTCAAGCCTCATTTGGCTTTACAATTGATGATGTTTACCAAGGCAACATAAAACAGTATGAAAGAGCATACCAAGAATTTGGGATTTCTTTCACTACTAAAGTTCTTATCCTTCTCCATAATGTACCAGTGTTCATTGAACAGATGATGAAGACACTGGGCCTCTTTTCTGAGCACAGGTTGTCGAAAGCTGTCACTCAAAATTTGAAAGATTCTTCAACAGCTTCCGAATCAAGAACATCAATCATCTCAATTATTGAACAATCTCTGCCGTACCATCATGCATTTCAATTCATATGTATAGGCTGTCATAAAAGTGAGTAAGCTGGCAATGGTATTCACTTTTACCGAAAAGAATGATCATAAGAGTTTGCAACACAGTCCGTTCTATATTTATCACATAAGTGCCATTTAAATGATTTCTTCGGTTCGATTTGCAATGAAATGTCATATTAAACATGTAAAACAAACATTTACTGCATAACTAAATTGTTGAATGATTCTTTGGGTGATACTGAGTAGTAATGATGTAAATTAAAGGGGTGTGATAAATCAAATATTTAAAATTTAAATATCTCAAAATTTTCCCAACAGAATATTTTAATTTTTACATCGATACAAAGCTGAGACCTTTTACTTTCTTGCTACATGCGTAACATTTACAGCATATTTTGAAAATCTGGCATTTTATTCAGGAGCGCTGTGCCAAGAAAAATGGTTACCTTAAAGTTAGCCTGAATGATAGGTCTTGGGTTGCGTGGTGATACTGTACAGTATGTAACATTTCTTAAATGTGGAAGCATTTTTTCTTGTTCTAACTGACCTAAGGGCCAAACCAGATGATCTATGGATTTTTGGTTAAAAAAAAAATTTGGCACATCATGCTGCACATGGGATAAAAAAAAGTTTGGTTCCTGTAGCTGAGGTAACTGTAATGTTAAAATTGTGATAAAAAAGTTATCGCTCACCCGCATGCAAAAAAAATTGATTGTCGACGCTTTGGAATGAAAAGAAAAGTTTGTCTGGTTTGCCTCTAATTATTGCATGAATACACTAAATGATCCCAAGATTTATTTTGGGTGCGCATTCAAAAAAAGGCAGTTTTGCTTGCTATCATCTGTATGACATCATCACCGTTGCAAGAATTTTGTTATCAGCCATGAACTGCTTGCTCCAGGGAGGAGCTATCAAGAAATGTAAATGAAACAAAATTAATAGATCATTATTTTCCAAAGCATAAATCAAAAGAAAATCCATAATAAAGTATATTCCTAAATGTAAGTTTACATCATAATACACATAAAGCCACCAATATCAAGCAATGGATTTCTTTATTCAGGGTAACTCTTATTACACTCAGAAAAAAAAATCACTTACATTTTGACAGGATACATTTGCTATTATGTAACTCCTGTTTTGAAAGTATTTATGTTGTCTAGGTCACTATGCAAAAATAAACACGAAAATCAATCACATTTACACTAACAGAAACAGGTGAATAAATGGGCAGTTTTATAGTATTTGCACTCAAATTGTCTCATGGGGGGTCAAAATAAAGTTGTGTAGATGAGAATTTCCTTTGTGCTATCATGAAATGAACATATTACAGTTTATCACCAAATCACCACACTTTAAAGTAAGCAAGGTTGGAATTTTTGAAAAAAAAGTTTATGAAAAAAAACATCCACACAAATACAATTTGAACCATTTTTTTAAATTAAATAGAGCCATCTGATTGTATTTAACCATCAAAACCAATAAAACAACTACAATTTTTAGTAAATGTGGCAAAAATATTATTTTCACATTTTTTATAACGAAAATAAAGTGAGGTTTTAGTCTCAATGGACCCATCATTGCCGAGGTATATAATCCCTAGGTTTCCTACAAAACCTGTGTCAAGTTTTTTTGCTGTATGATTGAAACTTATTGGGTTTGCTTTGTGTCAACGTTCAAGAGAGAAAAATCTCCGAAAATCACTCAAAATCACCAGCTCAGAAAAAGTCAACTTTAATTATTTGTGTATTTTCTTGTAAAGTCATTCAGTTATTTCCAAGAAACTGCAGTTACAGTGATATATTACATAAAATAACTAACTTATACTCTCAAGTTTGGTTTTCTCATAATAGTGCCATTTGATGATGGAAAAACATATGTGGCGCGCCACGTGAAAAGGGACCTTACGGGTGGTGACGTCATATCACAGAAAGTGCCCGGGAAAGTTGACGTCACCAAACCAAGCTAAAGAAAAACGCGCACATTGTAGCCGCAACACCTTACACTTGTTAGGCTTTGCAAACAAGTATTTCTAATGCACTGGCTTATCATGGAACATGAACTTACCTGTTCAAGGTCTCAACCGCGGTAAGCAATATTTAGCATTTGCAGATGTTTTATGCCCAGCCTGCATCAGAGATCTTGGTGCCACTCTAGCCACACTTTAGATGACTAGTGTTTGTTCATGATTTTGAAACTATGCTTCTTGCCATGCTAGTTGGCACTTATATACTCTAAATTGTATCGCCATCTATATTTCAACAAGATATCTGCAGGTAAATAAAATAGAACTCAGTTTTAGTAACTCTTGTGTGGAAGTCAGTGAACTGCTATTCTGCAGTACTGGTGGCTCCATCTATAATCTGATGTTTACCAGCACTAACTCTTAAGCCCAGGTGTCAAGCTGTGATTTGAAGTTTAAAGAAGTTTGAGTGCAAACTTAATGGCAATAAAGTTAAACTGGTCTAAATAGATTAATAGAGGCATATACAGTCGATCAACACAAATATACCAAGTGCAAACAAAATAAAGACATGAAATCTTCAACAGAATACAATATAAAGTAAAAGCATTAAAAAAAACAACCACTTTATCAGCTATTGAATGCTTTACTGCTTCTTTGGCCCAGTGTAGACATTTCATAGATTGGTCATTAAAGCCTACATGAAATAAGATTTATGTCATGTTCATGATGTGGACACTGAACCAGTGCTGTTGCATAATAGGCCTAGCTATCAAGCATAATTATCACTGCCTGTGCAAAACTTTTGTTTTATAATTATGGATTGACTTGATTGACTTCTATGATGGCTCAGCTGATATGTGGATTACCAAAATGATTGGCTGTGAAATTCAAGTGCATAAATAATTTTTTTGTCGCCTGGTCAATGGCCAATATATTTGTATGACCAGTTGATTGTTCCAAAAAAAAAAAAAATAGAAAAAAGTTTGACGAAATTATTCTCAAAAAAATTGCAATTAATTATGTGGTAACATATCCATTAGGCTTAATTCATAATAAATGTGGCATTAGCAAATAATATATATTAATATATGTAATAATAAGTTCAGCTTCTCTACTTCAGCATTCTTGCACAACTTTTGTTTGCTGATTATGACAGGGCTTAAGTTTTGTTCTCAGATTGATGGCGTGATTGTGAAATAGTGATGAATACTAAATTGGAAGGCCTGATGCCAGTGATGACTTGGAATGTAGACCCCAGATTTTTCGTATGAAAACAGCAGCATTTTTGCAACTTCGGTGTCACACATAGTAGAATAAACATTAGATTTAATTATGTATGACTAATTTGATTGTGTCCCAGGTATATTGCTTTGCCACAACAGCCACAATGAATGCTACATTTTTTCCAGTGTGGGCCAACTTTTAGGGTAGGGAATATTCATTATTATGGTTCACTGTAGCTGTGACTGACCACTGAATGAACCCACTGTAGATATAGCATTATTTGGATTTTTCTTATCTCCCTTAGCTGCCTGTAGCCATTGAGAAGGATTATGGTCATATTTTGATTTGGAGTACATCATTTGCATCCACGGCTTTACTTATCTTTAACATTTTAAGTTTGAGCCTGAGGACCTTAAATATGCAGCTGGTTGCTGAGTGGTTAAGATTCCGATCTGCACCAGAGGTGGTCTTTACCTGCATGGGTTCGAACCCCAGACGAGGAACCAAAAAATTCCAATGGACTTCTTGAGCAAGATACCAGCTGGATGTCGATCTGACGTTAAATTTGCGACACCTTGTATCAGTGTCTGTGCTGGGCAAGTAAAAGATCCCTCACATACTTGTTATAGGTTAGAACAGTTGGGTTCTCTTCTTCTCCTATTTCATGACATCAGTTACCCTTTTCCAGAACTGGAATGCAGGGCTGCACTATTCATATAGTATCTGTCTATCTGTCTGTGCCAATGTGTGTCTCGATTATTCTCTCTGGAGTAAGATGTCAAATGAACATTCACCAAAATGGTGTTTTGTCTAAACAACAGGCTAAGACATCACAAAGTTTGCCAGCACCACGAAAGCCCAAGCTTTGAATGCTATGAATTCTTGTTATCAAATTCTTGCTGTTGCAAAGGACCGTTTTACAAAAGTTCAGCAAATTGCAGAGCTGTTTAGCATTGTGCTTCATTACGTGCCAAACATTATTGTGAAGACTGCAAAAAAAAAAAAAAAAATCTATGACAATTGATTGCGTTGTAAAGTGCACCCAGAATAACCCCCACGCCTTGAAACACATTTTAAAAACGTTCATGCCCCCTTGCAAAATTCTGATTCCCAGTCATAAATTTTCAAGTCTCTTTAGTCCAGTTGGCGTGCTGCGTGAGGCAAACTGTATTTCACTAACAATAGTTACTGCAGCATGTCACTACTATTTGGCAATCCACCAATTCTTGTTTAGAAATATGGTGACACTGGTGATTAATAAAGTGACACTTAATCAGAAGTCAATAGCATTTATTCTTACAAAGGGATAAGATTACTCAGTCATGGTCATCATTCTTCACGTCGTACAGTATGTATGCAAATGTGTGAACTTTCTTGTATACAATGCAGCACCTTGTGCTGCATTGTTAAGTCACTGATGTGTGTGATACCTCGTTGCTGTTGAAATACACAGAACTGAAGTACTTCAGAGATATATAATATATGAACAATTATTTATGAATGAACTGAAACCATTTTAATGCTTCATCAAAAATAAAAACACCCAAATCTTGTCAAAATGGCAAATTTGGTCCTTTTTTACGATCGCTGTTTCCATGGTAACCAAAAATAATATCTCAGAAATAAAATGCAAATATGTAACTTTTAATGAGCATGTGTAGAAAGTTTGATCAAAGCACCTAAACCACACTTTCCCTGGATTTGTTTTCATGATTGATTTTCTCTGTCGGCTGTTTTTGACTATCACTTAGGACGATTTTTGTCAAATTGACTTGCATAATTTAAACGCCCTGTAGAATACCAAAAATGTGAGGTATAGCAAAAACTTTTGTATTTTTATAAACTACAATAATATAAGTTAAGTTTACCACCTGTAACTGATTTTTCATAATTTCACCCCTAAGGTCCCTTTTCATGTGGCTTGTCACATATACAGAAATTTTCAATATTGTTGTTGTTGTCTTTGGACCCTATTTCATGGTGTGAATCGTCTCTCTGGAAATTGACAAATGTTCACATATGAAATAATTTTGAATGTCACACATGAGTAATGTTCACACTGATAGCTATAAACATCTGGTTCATGGCATTAAATCTAAAAATTATCAGCGTCCAGGTAGCTGATAAAAATGGACAAGAGCTTGTGGATTTCAGCTCTTGTTCTTTTGTCTTTGTTTTGGGGCATGATAAAATTGTTAATGCCAGTTAAACGATCATCCAGAGGAGTGTTGTGTCTGAAATAAATTGCATCAAGGCCATTATGTAATTGTTCCAATTTCTCATGCAACAGGGGGCATTTAGACAAGACATGTTCAATTGTTTGTAGCGATTTGTTACAAACACAAAGGAGGGAGTCAACTAGCTTCATTCTGAACATGTTTTCGTTTAAACGAGTCTGTCCCGTGGCGAGACTTAACATTTTAACCTCCAGGCCACGATTTGGAACTTTGGGGAGTTTGAATTTTGCGACCTCTGTAATCCAACTATGGAGTTCCCTAGCTGATGTTGATAAGTTCCACATTCACTGCCATCTTGTAGTGGCTTGTCTTTTGAAGGAGTTCTTCAGTGTACTTAGGGAAATGTCACCCTGGTCTTTTGCCCGGTTTTTGGCTTCTTCTGCAGCACATTTTGCAGCTGCATCCGCAAGCTCATTTCCAGACAGATTTACATGGCCAGCTATCCAGTTGAAGGTGACGTCTACTCCGTCGGATAAGAGCGAGTCAATGTACCTGCGAACCTCATCAATAATACCCTGGTGAGAACGGTGAATGTCTGCTGAGCATACTCTTGCAATTGCTGACTGGCAGTCTGAGAATTTAGATACTGCTTGCAAATCCATGAACACAAGAGTCATAGAAAAATCTTACAGCCAGCAGGTTTGCTACAATTTCGCTGCAGTTAGAGACCGGTTCGATTATAGTTATTGGACTGGACTTTGCTCAGGATTGCCGAGTGCTGAGCCATCAGTTTACGCAATTGCAGCCCTTGGTGGTATACTCTTTATGAAGGCTTCAGCAGCAATCCTAGCACGGTGAGCTTGGTCAGCAGTCCTGGCACCTGCAGCACCTAGTCCTCAGGTATAGTCAATTGTCCTTGCACATTTTTGAGTAAGTCTGACAAGAATTCAACTGGGTCTCGCTCAACTTTGTTGAGGTAGTCCTTGTTGCAGTACCTTGCAAGGGTGTTTGTTAAAATGTGCAATGGAGTGATGCTTTTTGCAGTTGGAAGAAATTAGTTGTCCAGGCCTTCTGCAACCTCAAGTCTCAGGTGATCTTCTGTGGGTTTGGCAAGAATTTTTGTAAATTCAGTCTCAAGCACTATGTCAAGGCGACATTGGATGGGTATTGTTCCAGTGATCACCTCAATTGCAGCAGTTGCAGTGGTGCTCATTGCTCTCGAGGCTCGAAGAAGAGAGAGTCTGTGTACTCTTTCTATCTTGTTCTTGTCGCTTGCTTTGGCTATGCACCACAAGGGATAAGTACGCTCCAGATGTGGCCTAACCAGAGTCCGATACAGGTGGACTCCAGTACTAGTTGGTGCATTGTACAGGATGCTACTAATACTATTGAGAGTTTTTAGTCCTATTGAGCGTATATGGGCAATTTTACAGTATTTGCACTCAAAGTGTCTCATGGGGGGTCAAAATAAAGTTGTGTAGATGAGAATTTCCTTTGTGCTATCATGAAATGAACATATTACTGATTCGTAAATCAACAAAAACAGAAGTTATTCGTTTGTTTATCACCAAATCACCACACTTTAAGGTGGCTCGATACTCGTGAACTTGTCAAGATAGGATTTCTTAGAAACAGTTTAGAATGGTCCAAAATATAGTTTATAGCAAGGATATGTAAACAAAAGTGGTTGCTACCAGCCTTTAAAAAAAATATTTGGGGTTATGTACCAGAAAGTCAGTCCACGCAAACCTGAAAAACTAAAATTTTTTCTTATTTTTCCTTCTGTGAAGTTTGTTCTGCCATTCAGTGGTCATGCATCCCACATTATGCAATGAAGCATGAAATTAAAGAAGACTTTTTCATGGAAAGGGTGATTACAATTTCAAAGAGATATATTTAGTTTAAAGGACTTTCCAAGGGGCTCGGACTATAAGTTCCGATTTTGACAATTTTAACTTTTTTTATAAACCATGGCGCTAAAAAAAATTGACGAGATAGGATTTTTCATTTCTTTGTCATTTATTTCCAAAAATAGTTGGGAACAACATGATGATATAGACATACCTTCCTACCACACTTCGAATTGATATAAACATTTATTTATATAACAAAGTCATTTTTGAGAAATTAGACCTGCTTGCCGAAAATCGCCTGTAAAAATTTTCTGTTATGAGTATTAAGTTGAATCTCCGGCTGTATATAGTACTCTTCATGGCGCATCTAATGCTCCAAACGAGAAGTCTCTAACCCCAATAGAAGTGGCACAAATTGCAAACGAAGCGGCCGACGCATGAAATTCTCAAAATTAAAAAAAGACCCTGAAGCAGTGTCAGCACAGTGGTGACGTCACGACAGATAGGGCCTGCCTGGCTGCGCGTGAATGTGCGCTAACTACCACTCTGCATGAGTAGCGAGCCACCTTAAAGTATGCAAGGTTGGAATTTTTGAAAAAACAGTTTATGAAAAAAAGCATCCACACAAATACAATTTGAACCATTTTTTTAAAGGAAATAGAGCCATCTGATTGTATTGAACCACCAAAACCAATAAAACAACTACATTTTTTAGTAAATGTGGCAAAAATATTATTTTCACAATTTTTATAACGAAAATAAAGAAATTTCACTTGTCATACCCTGAAAGTTTCTGTTTTAGACTGTTTAGTGAGGTTTTAGTCTCAATGGACCCATCATTGCCAAGGTATATAATCCCTGGGTTTCCTACAAACCCTGTGTCGAGTTTTGTTGCTGTATGATTGGAACTCATTGGGTTTGCCTTGTGTCGATAACGTTCCAGAGAGAAATATCTCCGAAAATCACCTAAAATCACCAGCTCAAAAAAAAAAACAACTTTAATTGCTCCATAAACAAAATATTTGTGTATTATCTAGTAAAGTCATTCAGTTATTTCCAAGAAACTGCAGTTACAGTGATATATTACTTAAAATAACTAACTTATACTCTCAAGTTTGGTTTTCTCATAATAGTGCAATTTGATGATGGAAAAACATACCGTAATATGGGGTGAATTAGGACAGAATTGAAGGTTTTTCTGTCATAGCATGGTCACAAATCATCTTATAAATCAAAAGATGGTGCCTATTTATGTCCGAACATAAGGTCCAACTATCCCTAGGATCATTAAAAGATGTGTTTAATTTTCAATGATTTATTCGTGAAAAACCACTGTCCCAATTCACCCCTTATTTTGGGGTGAATCGGGACAGTCCTCTATTTCTTTAAAATAATACTTCCTGCCATGTCTAGGTGATTGCTACATGTGAATTAACATTAGAAAATATGTTTGACATTCAAAAAAAATTAAATTGAGAAAAATCTGACCTCCATTACATGTAAAATTTGCATATTTTTAAAAATATGATAAATGACACAAAAGTATCAAAATATTTATTTTTCTTTTAATTACGCCATACATAGGTAATTCTGAACTAAATCCAATATCAATGATGACAATTTCAATAATATTCTTTAAAAAGCCATGCTAGTACACTAAAATGAAAATGAGTAGGGTTATTTTTGTTGATTCCAAAACTTTGTCATTGCCCTAGATCTGAACCCATGACCAAACATACAAAATCCCACATCTAGTCAACTCTTCTTTTCTCTTTATTTGCCACATATAGTTTATAAATGTTTCCTGCTAGATGGGTGGCTCTAATATAAATGATTTTTCTGATACAAGCAAAGTTTTGACCACCTGTCGAAAATTAAGTTTCTGCAGGGCCAAGTTTAAAGTGCTGCAGCTCCTCACTGTCTGCAGTTAGAATGATAAAACCCAACCATAATATACGTTACTCTGTATGCTAAAATTGTGCCAAAAATTATGGACCTGGGTTAAGTAGAAGTAGTTGTAGTTTAAGAAATAAAACAAATTCCTATTCTGTCCCGATTCACCCCAGTGTCCCTATTCACCCCATATCACAGTATATAGAAATTTTCCATATTTATAAATACCCTTTTCATACATCCAGAATAAATCATTTTTTAAAGCCATGGCCTTTTCCTTGACAAATCCATTGTTAAAAGACTTGAATCATACCACAAATTCTGATGGGCTGGAGAGGACATTTTTTGACATTGAGGATTTTGATTTCTAAGAAAATCTATGTACATTGCCTGGATATTTTCTTAACTTGTATTTGTCACATTGATGTAGAGGCACACAACTGAGCACCGAAAACACAAATTGTTCGAGTTTCCTTCAAAACCCTGAGTGTTTTTTTCCATTGGCTGGAGAGGACATGTTTTTTTGACATTATATTCAAGCCTCAAATTCTGAAAACCAGGTGTAATTATTGAAATAAATGCTATTTCTTTACCTTTAGATATGTCTCAAGCTACAAAATTGACACAAACAGTAGACATATCCTTAAATGCTTATTCATCATCTACATATATATAAAATTCACCTCTCCATATTCCTTTGTGACGGGTCTTCTCTGTTATGGCTCAACTGACAATCATAATATTTTACCACTGTCTCCTATTATGTCTAAGCTGTGTTCTTAAGGCCTTTTAAAAATGCATCGTAACTTACGAATTGTTGATCATAGCGAGCTAAAACAGATAGCATTTTGCAGCAGCAACAGCAGCAGCCACTGACCTGGCGAGTGTTTTCATATTTAGGCCTATTGGGAGCTTGAAAAACCCTGTAAGAAAGGAATGAAGGGAGAAAGGAAGAAGGTTTGGAGGAAGGAAGAACAGATGGAAGATAGAGATAAATCGATAGATAGATAGATAGATTGATAGATAGATAGATAGATACATACATACATACATACATACATACATACATACATACATACATACATACATACATACATACATACATACATACATACATACATACATACATACATACATACATACATACATACATACATGCATACATACATACATGCATACATACATAAATAGATAGATAGATAGATAGATAGATAGCCAGATCTCTCTCTCTAGATAGATCAACTGATCAGTGATCAATGTCAATTTCCTCGTGAATTATGAATATCTTGATGCAGTTATAAAACACTAAAGAATGAAGAAAGGAAGGAAGAATAAAGGAGGAACAAAAGGAAAAGGGAAGGACAGACAGATGGAAGTTAGATATAGATAACGGCTAGATAGATAAATATATAAATAGATATAAATAGATATAAATAGATAGATAAATAGACAGACAGATACCAGTGCCAGATTGTATCAACGCTTAACACGGGTTATCCTAATGTGGTTAACTCCCATAACTTATCCTTTAACTGGGTAACTGGGAAAAAAATTTATATGCCATGAAGTCAGTTTAAAACATGACAAAGTTTTTTCCCAGTAACCCTGTTGAAAGTAAAGTTATAGGAGTTAACCACTTTAGGATAACCTGTGTTAAGCGTTGATAAAATCAAGCACAGGGGTTTTAGTTTCAGTTCCGACTGGAGGGACAAATTGCAAACAAGATGCACAGGGGAAACACACATTTTTTTAAATGCTCGAACATCATGCTTTGGGCAAAATGCTCCACTGACACAGACACCATTGATAGATACATAGCTAGATCTCCAATACATCCAGCAGTTCGACATAGGTAGACAGATAAACTAATTACCAAATAGATAGGTAGTCTAAAAATATGGAAGAAATTACAAGTAGTGAACATGAGGAACTATGGCGAAGAAGAAGATATGGCAGATTGCTTTGAAGACCACAAAGAAAAACAAGGTAACAAGGCAAACTAAAATTAAGACAATGGCACGACAAGAGCGATGCAGAGCAGATGGATGAATGATTGGGCCTTTGCATAGTCCATTTTTACACTACATAGGTTAGTTGCGACACAAGAACTACAGCCAATGAGGCAAAGCATGAGTGCAACTTCAAACTGCTGTCCACCATAAAGTAGCTTTTTTTAAATTCACTATAAATATATTAGACACATCATGATGACATATTCACACTCCTCCTGATTGGACAAATCAACAATACAATATGTCAATGCACCCTTTACCCGTCTTTAGACGGGTACTCTGCTAGTAGCATATAAAGTGACAAATGGTCTCTCCAAGACAAAATATTTGACACATACCATTTTTTACATTTTAGAGGACAACTCACTTTGTATATAACTTATTCGCATAAAACCTGTTGTAATTTACACCCAAGACATAGGTCCAGTGAGGCATCACCAACATGAATCACAACTGCCAGAATTTATGTTTGTGTGATGCCATAAGATTAGCAAAACTGCCCGTGAGACACAAAAATGAGCAAAAATTGGCCCTAAATCGCTTTCTGCTTCAAAACTAAACATTGTAGAAGGGTAAAATTTGGCACACAAATATTTCAATGTAATACAAGACTGCCGCCACAACAAATTTTGGTGTACCTATCATACTTTTCTCGTAATATCTGCCTAAAAATGAAAAATTGGCCGAGTGCAAATTCCATAAAACTGCCCAAATGGAGTTTTGATGAGCATCATTCAGCATCAATGGTGCATTGATGTGCAAGCTCAATATGGACCAGATGGTGTTGGTGTCACTCATCCTACCCCTTTTTCCACTTGGCATTTAGCCAGTACACAATTATTATTTTTTTAAACTGCATTTTCCCAAATAATTAACTAGGATACCCGCAAAAACTTTTAAAAAATATTTTTAAAAGCAACCCTTTACACATTTTTTTTTTTTGTGAGGACCTAATATTTTTCCAAATGATAAATCATATCACCCTTCCCGCATTGGCTTTTGAAATTTCATAATTTTTCCTTCTGCATAATTATTCACCTAACGAATACTTTTAGTAGACAGTTACAAAAGAAAATTCACAGGTAAGATTTCATATCAATTAGAAGACCTTGGTCGAAATATAAGTTTCAACCAATTTTTAAACTCAAATTTATCATCCCGCATGATTTTGCTGTAATTTGAAATCTGAACATAATGTTTGAAAGTTGTAAACGACCAAATTACAAAGTGAAATTTCACAATAAAGAATTCATATACATAAAACGTGGCTCAAAAGCCCTCGTCGAATGCTTTCTTATGAAATGCGTCAGCAGTTTGTGCTACCTATCCCACATGGTGATATTTTTCTCCCAAAAATGGTAAATTTAATTTTTTTTCAAAATTGTGCAAATTATAAATCGCTGCCATCAATACCTAGAGAAGTAATTTTACTTTTACTAATTCTAATCACCCCAAAGAACAAATGTGCGGAATATTTCACATTTTGAAAGTCACTTGAAGGAGATAAAAATTATTGAAATCTGGAATTCTGTGTGATAAATCATACACATTTTAAACATTCTGGAAGAGTGGCAAATTCATCTGAGTTGAAAACTCTTGAACTACAATTTACAATAGGGTAATGTGTAAGTACATGGGCTATGTCATATTGTCATATAAACAGACAAAAGAAATATTAAATTTTTAGAAATGGACAATTTCCGATTTTCAGACCACATTTTTAATCTTCAATTGGCTACAACTTCCTCAATTTTTGAGATTCAGCTTTGAAATTTCATCCAAATTCCTTCCATATTGTGTTCTTAATATATGGCTAGTTTCACAAAAATCGGAGAAGGAAAGTTTGGGACCATTGGTTAATTTGAGATGGAATGACCCGAATGGAATTTGCTAATATAAAAAAGTAATCATCCTCCTCCTGATCCGAATGCTTTCCTGCTGCTTCATAAACCTTCAGTTGTAGCACCATTGTACACAGTAGCAAAAAAAGGATGAGAACGATATTTCAGGAAAGGTAATTGCACATTCGATGAGAACCACAAAGAAAGCATTGGGACACTTCATATTGGTTCAGACATTTACAACACAAGTCAATTGCCCCACCTTGCCCAACCCTGGCTAAACCACTACTAATATAATATCATGTAATATAATCAAGTGTTTAGACATGATTCATCGAGTTTGTGGCTAAAATGCTATAGGGTGCATTTCATGACTTGTGATTCCTATAGCAACAATTTAATCATTTATTTTTATTACTATGACCTGTGTGAAATATATAATATCGTGTATATAATTATATAAAATCTTATTGCGTTATGCAAAGTTCAGAAGAACTTCTGGTGAACCCAGTTAATAAAAGAACTAAAAATACACTTACCACATCCTTTTGGATATCATTAACCATATCCTTTATGTACCGCAATATCATAGATGATATGACTTCTGGAGTAAACCTTTCTCGTTTGTTGTTGTTTTCAACCTCAATGTATGGTTCCCCAGAAGTTCCATCCTAAAATAATCAATATTAAAATATCTTATTATTTTAAAAAATTACCCAAAGGACACATGGACTCAAACACAAAGTTGCATCAGTTGGTTGTGTAAATGGGTAATGAATAGACGAAACGGTGGGGAACAATATAAAAGTGAGTCTATCTATCTTGGATAGGGCAGAGCAATTCAGTGAGTTGGAAAGAACTTTGCCTTTGACGGAAATTATTATCCTTCCAAAAAGTATGTAGAATTTGAAAAATCTTGCAAAGTTGGTATGTGACCTCACACTGTTGGGACATAGTGATTGGCTGTGGTGAGGAGTGTGATGCAGTGTTGGCATTTGTAGTGTGGAGAATAGCCATATCGTCCACTGGCTATTAAAAGGTTGTAAGTGCCACTTACGACCTTTCTGCAGTATTAAAGGAATAGATAAAGAAAAATAAGCCACATCTTTCTGTGAAAATTCCAGAAAAATATCATTTTTAGTTTTTGAGATATTAAAAATTTTCTGTTACAACCTTTTTGCGTTTACATGATTGCATATTTTTAAAAGGTTGTAAGTACCATTAAAACAGATGTTGTTTTTTTTTAAAAGGTTGTAACTCCCACTTACGACCTGGGGTGCTTCAACTGTGAGAAACAGAGAAGGTTGTAAGTAAGACTTACAACCTTCTTGCATTCTATTATTCCCTTTGATATGATCATAAGTCACACTTACAACCTTTCATTTCCAGGATTTTAAAAAATTACAATGCAGTCATTTGGGTGGAAAGATGGCAACTTCATGAGAACAGTTAAAAACTGAGAATTTGAAGGCACAGAACTAAACTGTATTTCAATTTTCCAGACAATTGGGTCATGTAGGAATTTTTAATTTGAATCCAGCTAATTCAAACATAGGCTGTGTGGCAGCAAACCTTCAGCGAACAACAATTTTAAAAGATGCAAAGAAACCATTACAGTGATTTGTGTTTGTGAAACCATGGAAAGGCCTAACTACACAAATTTACATATATTATAGAGCAGTTTCATACATATACAAGGTGTAGGTCGTGGGCTGTGGGTTGGAAACCCATAAATGCATTGATCATTTGTATCAGATTTTATCCATGCACAATTTGTTTGTGCAATAATTAGTTGGGTCATATGTCACAATTCCGTGACCGTTGAGAGCGAAGTAAGGTTTTATGATGGATTTGTCATCTATAAAGGTTTATCTAAAAATTGAGCGGGGGTGACCCTCCCAAAAGTGCGGGCTAACTCCGTGAGAGGCCTAAATCAAATGGCCGCCACCGTCACCTTCGGAAATTAAATTTTCAACGGTTTGAGCTACAGTGATGTGCAATACATCAATTTTGGGGTTTTTTTGGTCAAGGAATTCGTATCTGGGGGTATTTTGGTGATTTGACCTATACTGGACCTAAAAATCCAAGATGGCGGCCAGTTTTCGCTAAAAATTGTATTTTTTGAATGTTTCTCATATTCCTTCAATGTGAGCACTTCTGGATAGGTTGAACTATGCAGTTATTTGGTGCTTGACTGTGTTTATGAACTTTTGAGTCATTTAGAAGGACAGGAGGTTAATAATGACAGGTTAATGAGGGCAAGGTTTCGGACAAATTTCGTAAAATATGTGATTTTCAATGGTTTGGGTTACAATGATGTTCAATACATGGATTTTGGGGTTTGATGGGCCAAGGAATTCATATCTGGGGTTAGTTTGATGATTGGATTGTTTGTGACTGAATAAATCACAAAGTGGTTCCTGATATTGCATGGAAGAGTGTTTTTCTTTAACTTAATGGTGCGTTTCCTGAAATTGTATCCTTCAACATACTGATGATTGTCCGGGACAGATTATAGAATCTAACAAATTCAAATGTCATTTCAAATGCCATCTGAGAGACCAACTCAATGGCATGAGTCAATAAATGTTGTTATGTAGAGATGGCTAATGTCATACTTCGAAAAGGTTTTCATATAGTTCTTCACTTCTCGGTTTGGTTGTCATGCTCTGT
This sequence comes from Platynereis dumerilii, assembly GCA_026936325.1. Classification (NCBI taxonomy): domain Eukaryota; kingdom Metazoa; phylum Annelida; class Polychaeta; order Phyllodocida; family Nereididae; genus Platynereis; species Platynereis dumerilii. Next base: position 955,630 of record JAPTHN010000087.1, on the reverse strand, counting down.
TGACTAAATTATGTGGTTATCATGTCGAATTAACAATTAAACATGCCTCTATTTGAGCTACTAAGCTACTTGTAGTTCATCAGGATTACAGTAAACTACAGCATAACATATTAATTCTTCTTGCCCATTGCAATTGCTCAGTTTAGCGGCTTTTCTTGAACAAAATCAATGGTAGCCATTCAGAAATAATTTTTATTTCATAATCTGTATTTCAAAACCTTTAAGATAATACTTAACTAGGTTTCCTGCTGATCAGAGTTAGAGACCATTAATGCTAAAAAAAAAGCTGGGTGCAGGCTTGCCAATTGATAGCCACCAAAGGTTTCTCACATTTGTGACTACTCATGAACCTTTGTGGTCACCCATTGACAAGCAGATGTCTCACCATTTTCATGACAATAATATCAAGTGTACCATTTAACCTATCTCATCTCAATGTTGTATGACTGTGATGATGCTCCTGCAGGTCTCTGAGAACTTGATCCCCAACAGCAAGTTAAAGCTGACGCCTTCCAGAGCAATTTTGACATTTTTTGACCAGTACCTTTACCGAGAGGCTAAAGATTTCTGGCTCTAGTCTGTATTTAATAGTAAAGCATTGGAGTTGAATGTGGTAGGTGAATATGAATATTTCAATGCACTGGTCCATCTGTAATGGATGTACTGATGAACATCTGAGATCCCTATAAACTTTTCTGGTTCAAATTCCAATTTGAACCAGATACATGTATTTCAGTTTTGGAAAATCTTGGAAAGACATAAAATGTCCACCCTTCTAGTAACTGCCTCTTGTCTTCTTTGCCACTGCATGTGTGACAGCAGCTACAATATTCTTCTGTTTAAGGAATTTTTAACTTTGCCTCCTACAACCAAACTTTAACCTGTGTAGATATACACTGTCACACTGTCAATTTTCCCATTACTCCTTGGTTAGTTCACTGCTTCCACTGTTATTTTTCGAACTTTCAAAGGCTGTAAATCTCATTCTGGTGATATTATTCATTTATTGCTATCAACGTTTGTGAAAATTGAAAAATCATTTATTTTATATAGCACTATCTACCATCATTGAATATCATTTTCAGAAGCGCTGAACATAAAAGAAATAAGATTCATAAATCATGTAAATAGTTCAAATCAGGGAGAAATATATGACATTAAAAATTTAATAAATAAGAATGTCCTTGATTATCTTTTTAAAGAGTTCAGTTGTTTCTGTTGCTTTGATATCATCTGGCATGGTATTAATTACAGTTTACATTAAATTAACCTAAACTTGTGTGAAATTGGCAGCATTTGGCCAACTTTTTTTTTACTTTTGTGTATCTTCTAAGAACACAAATAATTCTTCCATATTTACCATGAATAAGTAGCCCATCCACAAACTCCAGCAACCCAGTTCAGTATAACTTAGATGTCACTTTGTCTTTAAAAATCTCACTGCACCTTTAGAAGAAGAGAACATAGTTGGCTAGCGATTGTTTCAGATGCAGAATTGGATCTAAAACAATCTCTCGTCAATATAATGTAAATTTGAGAAAAAAAAACTACTTCATGAACTTTGAGGTTATAACCATGATATAGATGATGTCCATAGTTATGTGCTACACAACATAATATTTAGGAAAATCTTTACTCAATATTTATGGAGTCATTTGTTACAAATACTTTTCCTGCAACCACATTTTTTAAATGACATCCAACAGGAGGACTTATTTTATTTTTCAGAATTTATCCCTTGTGTTGAAGAAATATAAATAGCACAGTAACTCAAACTGAAGCTTGTTTAATAAATGGTTCCGAGGGCATTGTGACCATGTCATTTGGTCAATAGGGCATAACAATCAAACCGAGAAGTGAGGAACTGCATAATTATGAAAACTTCTTCAAAGTACGACTTAAAGCTATTTCTACAACACAACTACACTAATTGACTCATGCCATTGAGTTGGTCTCTCAGATGACTTTTAAAATAATATCTGAATTCTTTGGATTAAGGTAACACACCATTAAGTTGAAAACAAACACTCTTCCATGCAATATTAGGAAACACTTTGGGTTTATTCAGTTACAAACTTTCTAATCATCAAACTAACCCCAGATATGAATTCTTTGGCCCATCAAACCCCAAAATCCATGTATTGAACATCATTGTAGCCCAAACCATTGAAAAGCACATATTTAACGAAATTTGTCCGAAAACATGCCCTCGTTAACTTGTCATTATTAACCTCCTGTCCTTCTAAATGACTCAAAAGTTCATAAACATAGTCAAGCACCAAATAACTGCATAGTTCAACCTATCCAAAAGTGCTCACATTGAAGGAATATGAGAAACATTGAAAAAATACAATTTTTGGCGAAAACTGGCCGCCATCTTGGATTTTTAGGTCAAATATAGGTCAAATCACCAAAATACCCCCAGATATGAATTCCTTGACCAAACAAACCCCAAAATTGATGTATTGCACATCACTGTAGCTCAAACCATTGAAAATTTAATTTCCGAAGGTGACGGTGGCGGCCATTTTGGATTTAGGCCTCTCACGGAGTTAGCCCGCACTTTTGGGAGGGTCACCCCCGCTCAATTTTTAGATAAATCTTTATAGATGACAAATCCATCATAAAACCTTACTTCGCTCTCAACGGTCACGGAATTGTGATATATGACCCAACTAAATGCTCAAGATTTGACTAGAAGTAAAAATAACATTTTCTAAATCAATATTTGAAAAATAGTAGAATATTCATCAATCAGGCCATCACAAGGCACAACTACATCGTATGGGTGATATGGGTATCAATTTCATCCAAGCACAAGCAAAAGTGGCCAAGTTTTGGGCCGGACATGGAAAAAACTATTTTACACATATTATTCTCAATATTTTAAAAAGTTTAGGATATCAATCCATCAGACCATCAAAAGGCACAACTAAACCATACAAGCTATTTGTGTACCAAATTCCATCCATGTACACCTTGTGGGGGCCGAGTGCTGCCCCGAAACTATCTAGGCGCCAGCTCGCCCGCCTGGCAGATGGACAACATTTGCCCAAAGTATATAATACCTTCTTAGAACTAAAGTTTGCTGACGGTAAAAATTCCAGTCTTTGTGGAGCCTTCATTTCACCGGGCACAGGTTTATAAATCATTTGTCTACATGTTGATTTCATCTCATGAAACAAAGCCCATCTGTCTTCTCAGCATGGATGACAGAAACTGTACACTGTGCAGGTTTATCAAATATTATTCAGATTATTAATACGTCAGGTAACCCATGTTTTACATATTGAATGTTAGGAATTAATGTTACGAGTTAGCCCCAATTTGCTATTGGTAGATATAATATGACCTCACTGATACAACAGTAATGTGGAATTCCATATTCATTGGTAATAAATAAAATGTAATCGATTTTGGATTGTAACCTTAACGTTTTATAGTTTTTTCCAAATCAAATACATAATTTGTTCAACAATCAGATGGAAGCCATCATTCATAGTTCAATTCATAACTCTTAAGATTTGTTTGAAACAGACAAAAGCAATATTGTCTGATGTCCGTTCACACTCTTTTTGTAAAAATAGACTAAAGTTAAATGTCTTTGATCAAATTACACATGGAGTCATAAAATTGATCAGTCATGAAAATTTTCTTGGTCGTTTCAGGTCATGCCAGATTTACACAAATCATTTGTGCGGACACTATCAAAAATTCATTTGGTCAGTTTTAAACATAACCTTTTTCAGAATAATGTTTTATTATTATTAAAGTTCTAAACAGTTCAACAAAAATAATTCCCCCTTTGGATAAACTTGAATATCTCAATGATTCCATGCATCGCTGATTTTTATGACAGTTGGCTGAATTATTGAATATAAGGTGGTAGTTTAACATGCAATGTACAAATTGTGGCCCTAAATGTGCACTGCATCCCGAGTTTTCACCAACTGCTAAGTAATGAAGCCAAAGGCAATCACTTTCAATTGTACAAAAACATGCTGAAAACTGATACCGGACCTCCCGTCTTCAGAACCTTCAGTGCAATGGTTCAAATTTTACAGATTTTCCATCAATTAATCAAGGCCAAATATGCTAAATTTCCCTTTTCAGATTTCTCAACAGTCAACAATTTCTGTCCTGCACCACATACACCCTCAGTTTAAATGCAAGACCAAATTACAACATCCGAGACTTTTGGTCTTTCTCCTCATGAGGATTACGAAGCTGATAACTGGTTGGTGCCAGAATGTTACAGGGTTAGTTTCAACCAAGTACCATTGTACATGCATTAGTGACAAGGTTGTGGCCCGGATATAATTCAATATTTCTAAAAGTATCAAATATCCACCAATTAGACCATCAAAAGGCACAACTGGACCATATGGACTACATGTGTACTAAATTTTATCCATGGATGTACGTGCAATAAAGGCTGAGTACTGGCCCAGAAATGTTCAATCACCCCGTGGCCAGCCCACCAGCCCGCCCGCCCAGTGGACAGACATTTTACCCAATGATTACAATACCTTATTCAAACTTAATTCCTTAAAGGTAAAAAAAGAGAGTAAATTCAGTTTTTTTTTGGGTTGGAGTAAAGTAATAGAATTAACAACAAGCAGTTAATTAACAATAAGCATTTTAAAAGAATACTTCATATTGCTTCGGATTTGGAGTGGAATAATAATAACATAAATATGGAAATCTGAAATGCTAAAGGTTTTTATAACACATTTTAATACAATTTCCCAACAATTTGCTTCAAATGATAATCATTTCCGTGGGTTTTCCTTCCAATATCCATGAAATATTGACTTACAACCTTTTGATATTGAAGCACTTACGACCTTTCATCGGGCAGTCGCGAGACTTCAGACAAATTTGGCAAAGTTTAAAAGGGCGAAACTCAAAATTTTGTTTAAAATTGTCTGAAACTCAACCATATGTTTAGTAATGGCACCCATAATGTTTTTGGATGGGGCAAGAGCAGAAAATACCGATTGAAATTGGCAAAAAGGCCATTTGAAGTTTTAACTTACATCCTTCTTGCACTGGATCTTTAGAATTCAGAAAGAATTAAAAGGTTGTAAGTCACTTCTTTGCTATTTTTTCCAAATATATGAATTAAATCTGCAGTAAAACACTCCAAATGAACTACAATATTTGATTTTTCAACATATGTTACCCTACTTTCAACATACCTGCCCTTATTAACCCATCAGACACTCTTGGTGGTTTTTTGCATTTTTCTCAAAATGTCATTTTTTGAGTTACAACCTTTTAATAGCCAGTGGACGATATATGGCATGTGAAATAGTATAAATGTTTTATCAAGCATAACTGAGTAAAAGAAGAAGATTACAAACTGTGAACGTCAATAAATAACTGTTACTCATGATACTCATAAACTGTCTAATCTGAATGTTGTTTACAGTTTGCTGCCAGTGGCACAGCTACAGTGTCCCAAGAAGGGGATACACAGTTGCTCATTTTTTATTGGATGGATTCACCCTTGTGTATTATATATTTTTGAAAATATGATCATTATTTTTGTATGCCCTTGGTTTCGGGTTGAGGGGCAAACCCTTTACCCCTCATGCCTAAAATTATCATGGAAGAGACAGGAAATGCAGAGCACTGCATTTTCACCAAATTTTATTCCCCTCAGGCCATTTCTACACTGTAGATACGCCCCTGCTGGCCACACGTTTCAGTGTCTCATTTCTACACACATGGCTTGAAGTCATATGCTGGTATACTACCTAACAGATTTGATATGACATACTATGCAGACTGAGCGATGATTGGCTGAACAACCTGTGACCTCACCTGGAACACCTGATTTTCAATGCTAACCTTTGGGAACTGCCATATGATGTCACACTTCAACATTACAAGAAAAAATCACTTTCTACATACTTTTTGGAAGGATAATAACAAAGTGATTTGGAATGAAGTGAACTCAATTTAAGATTAATACCTGAGAATATTGAAATATTTATGTTAATCACATAGACACAGTGGATACCAACAAAGAGGAGAGGTAAGTGTTGAAGTCAAAATTTTGCATGGAAATGTGAAAAGGAAACGATTTTCTGAGAAATTAGTGTAATGTTTGATATGAATTAAGGGAGTTGATTAGAATGAAGTTGCCCCTAATGTGTTGATAGATAGAACCATGAACTGAGCTTGCCTGTAGTACACTCTAAAAAATTTTGGATATTAGTGGTATTGTGCAAAAGTCAAAACCAGTGTGTACAATAAAAAAAAACAGATTGGTATTTTTCAACGATATTTGGTATTCTTCTGAGCAAGTGGTACTTTTCATGGGAATTATTTTATTTATAAAACCAAACTTCTGAAAAAGCAACTTTATTATTATCCATTTTTAATATACTTGTGGAACAATCATTTGAGATGTTTAAAATGTTCATGTTGTGGTTCATGTTTTTAAAACTCATGCGTGTTACTTTATTTAGAAGTTTTAAGAGAGAGGACTAACCATGCTGGATATCAGTCATGGCCACTGGAATATCCAATTAGGTATTTTACTAATCCATCAGGGCTCACTCACCGGTTGACCTCATCTAAAAACACAAAAGTGTTAACATATCGTCTGACAAGAAAAGCTGTTTGTTTATCAATCCTGACTTAAGAAGGTTTAAGGCAGAGTTTATTGGTCTCAACACTGCAGCGGAAGAGTGTGCATGTCAGTGTGCATAAGATTGAGAAGAACTTGGTAAGTTTTTTTTTAAAATTCCTTAATTAAACTCCTAGAAAATATGCATTCTGAATGCAATTGTGTTTATTTGGGTAAGGTGTACACAATGTCTGGTTCATATATATATGACATTATACATAAATCAAACACGTGGATTAGATAGTGTTGAGCCACTACTTGTTCTGATATAACAATGACCCAAGGCATTCAATACTGTGAATATTGCATTCTGCCTGTAAAAGGATTCATGATAATTTAAGGCAGCATGAAATTTTGGTTCGGCATATATGGAATACCCAGGTACATAATTTCACCAGTCTTCTGCCATAGGGTAGACCGGGTATTGTGATACCAATTGCAGGATTGAATTGAAGAATCATCAAAATTATGAACCAAAAAAACTGCCAAATATTATAATAAGAAAAAGTGTCTGTCAGAATTTAGTATATTTGGTTGAATGTACTCTGAAGACCAGCATTATTGTTCTTCAATTGTGTAATTTGCCATTTAATGGAGAGACAGATTTCCACAAAAAAACGAAGTATTTTGAGCAAGTTGTACATTGGTAAGCTGTATTTGAGAATGAACCTTAATAATCTCAAATACGCTTATGATATAAAAGCGAGTCCTTTCTTGATGTTTGAAGTAATATTTTATTGTGTCTCACTCTGAGACTCCCATGGTTACAGCTTTCATGTGACGTAACCATGGGTTACGCCACCTACAAGGAATGTGCCCAACAATCCTGGACACACTCCCCACCTTGGAGTTAGTCATAACTCCAACAACCATATTATACAATAAAGTAATTGAAATACAAATAAATAAATAAATAATTAAATTTAGGAACAGCATTGGGAGAGCTTATATAAATGGAATTATTCACAACATTTGTTAGTATAAATACGAAAATTCAAGTTTATACAGAAATGTAGAAAGTAAGATAATTGTAAAACATAACAATATTGGTATAATTCCAACAATAAATATATCAACATATATGTTAAAATTAACAAAATGTACTAAAGAAAACAAGTACAACAAAAACCTTAATTTTAAATTTAACGGAACAAGAAATAAAAACAATTCAGAAAATTAACAAGTTATAAATTTGCCAAATTTTAGAAATGGACAAGTGATTTAACTTCACGACCAAATAAGCTTTAGTAATTTTTACACAATAAATAAGTTAATTATTCTAATATTTGATCCACATACCCTCCCCCCAAAAAAGGTGGGATGGAGTCACTGGACCTCCAGGATCAAATAGCATCTTTTCCTGGTTTAACCTTGACCTCTGGTTGGTTAATGCACTTTTGAGCTTTTTTAGGACTACACTGCTATTACTTCAAATGCTGCTGTATTAAAGGCAGTTCTGTGTATTTCATCCCAAATTTTTGGCATAAGGCTTCCAAGAAAATATGTCAAGGAAAAAAAAAAATTTTTTTCAGGGGGGGGCACTGTATTTTTTTAATAGTAAAAATGCTATTTTTAGCTTAAAATATGAAGAAAAACTTCAAAAAAAGGCCGAGGGATGAGTTTTAATGGTAGAAAAGCAAATGAGGTGGTCAAATGAAAGCAGGGAAGTAGTGCTACAAGACGATGCAGGCGCTTTTTTTGAAATTTTAATTTTAATCCCTGTTCCATGGGGTTTTAATTGAAACTGAGCCATTTTTGGCATCTTTATTGGGAATAAAAAAATACTCAGACCAAAATTAAAAAAAGCGCCTCCAGGATCATATAGTGCTATTTCTCTTCTTTCATTTGACACCTTATTCGCATTTCTAATATCAAAATTCAGCCCTCGGCCTCTATTTTAGTGTTTTTATCAGATTTTAAGCTAAAAATAGCATTTTTTCCTATTAAAAGATGCAGTGACCCCCCCCGAAAAAAAAAATTTTTCCCCTGACATGTTTTAGTAGACTCCTGATGCCGAAAATTTGGAGTAAAACTGCACAATTGCCTTTAATTGAGCATCATTTAAGAGCATTTCAGTTCTGTCCAAAAAAGCTGAAAAGTGCATTAACCAACCAGAGACAGAAACTTCAAGATTTTGAACCGGTCGTTCTCGTATATTCTCTTGATGTCGTTTCTAACAATAGCTCTGCTGGCCACAACACCCTTCAGGAATTGTCCATAGGCTCGCATGAAATTAACAAAGACCATTTCGAATTGTCTTCGAGTTTGTTGCCTCTTAGCCAGGCATTTTTCAAAAGGTTCTGCCGATGGGGCTTTGCACCGTGTAATATTATCCGAATTTTCCAATTCATGGTTTTTACTCAAACGAGCAGATAAACTATTCAAACGCTTGATTGCTAAACGTTCATTATTGACAAGTTTCGGACAGACTTGTTCTGGTTTCCAAGGTAAACAGACTGTATACCTACCATTTTCTGAGTGTTTCACAGTTTTGCGAAATTGATGTAGTACCGGATGTTCATTGGAATTATCCTGATCTTTAATCCCCAAAGACTCTAGATCCCAAAAACTCTTAATACCGGACTCTGAAAAACTAGTACACAAAAACTGTGTTGATATGTTCCTACAAGGACTATCCATGTGTCCTGGAACTGCTCCAGATAAAATCCATCCGCATATAGATTTCTGGGCAACTAATCCAGATGATGAGCGAACCATATCGCAGGTCATTAGATCCCAATAATGATCTAATCCAATAATGAGATCAACTTTAACTTCCATACCAGCCGGAACGTCAATGAAATTAATATCTTGGCCAAACCCATCCAATAAATTTGACGGAACGGTAGGTCTAAGTAAAGTAGTACACACCACAGGGACTTCAGCAGCCACAACATTTATCGTTTCCTGAAAACCCTTAACAGATAACTGATATAAATTTCGTTGTGTACCAGCACCAACCGAGGTGGTTCCAAAAACTGACTGAGCCAAAATTTGTGTACCAACCCAAGTTGGTTGAATTTTTCGACGAAGGATTCCGTTACATATGTTCTATCAGAACCTGTGTCAAATAGGACAACAGCATCAATGGTTACATTCTTACCATGATGATACATTGGAACACGGCCAATCTGCAATAAAACATGCGAGGAAATACCAGTCACTGAATTTACAGTGGAAGTGACACTGACATTAGAAACACTATTGTTCGAATTAGACTTAAAACCCTTACTTGGCTTACGTGAAGATACACCATCTATTCCCTTTGAATGGCTATTACATAGAATCTCATGATGGTCGCCATCGCATCTTTTGCATTTCTCAGTACATTGTTTGTATAAGTGGTTTTTATCAGTCGATAAACAATGGAAACATACACCATTTTTGCGTAGAGCAACATACGATCCTGAATGGAACTTTTCCAAAGTTTAGAACAACGCTGTATTTGAATACCAGGTCGATTACACATGTAACACACATCCTTGAATCTTGCAGAACGTAAGGCAGTAACAGTTGATAATTGTTGTCGTTTTCCTGAAGTGTCAGTATTGTCCGTAAATACCTTTGCAAAAGTTTGCGAACGTTCCCGACATTCCAATTCCCCTTGGAGGAAAGTCAACAGATGGTCGAGGTCACCTTCATGATTTTCACCCACTCTGGCCCACTCAATTCGAATATCTTGCGGGAGTCTTGATAATATAAGTGGCGTGAGAATAACTCCATACTGTTTTCCGGATATCCCAAGGGCTTCTAGACTTCTTACATGCGACGTCAAATCATCATAGAATTTCCAAAGGGTATTTCCTCTGTTGTTTCGTGGTATTTCCCAGTGAAGAAGCTCTTGAATGTGAGAGAAGATAATTTTCTCAGGACGACCAAATCTTTTCATCAAAATATCGCAAGCTGTGTTATAGTGACATCCCAAAAGTGACAAACCCTGTATTGATGACTTAGCATCGCCTCTCAAAAGTGATCGCAAGTAGGTAAATTTTGTGATGTCTGGAAGATCTATATCATGAACAGCAACTTTGAATTGTTCCCAGAAGGTTGTCCATTCTAAGTGATTGCCGTTAAAAGAAGGTAGTTCTAATTTAGGCAACTTAGCATTAGCTATAGAAATGGATCCAGAATTGGATACTGTGTCTTCGTTTGCGTTAAGTGTACATTTCTTTTCCAGATCAAGCAGCAGATTAGTAGCCCTGAGGCGGATAACCATAGCCTTTTGTCTAAATTTGTTTGCAGTATCTACGTTGGCCAAAAACTCGTCTTCGTCTTCAATTTTGTTATCGACAATTTTTTGTAGTTCTTCAAGATTATTCATTCGTTCATCTAAATCTTGGATTTGTCGTCTTAGAACACTTCGTTCAATATTTTCCTCATCACAAGTATTACTAAGGCATTTAACTTTCTTGGTAACCCAGCCTTTTGCTTTTCCTCGTGCACGTATAGCGTCAGACATCCCGGGTTCCGGCACCAATTATTTGAGAATGAACCTTAATAATCTCAAATACGCTTATGATATAAAAGCGAGTCCTTTCTTGACGTTTGAAGTAATATATTATTGTGTCTCACTCTGAGACTCCCATGGTTACAGCTTTCATGTGACGTAACCAAGGAATGTGCCCAACAATCCTGGACAAGCTGTGCCAATGGTATGATATGGCATTGTAATTATCTTTTGAAATATTTTTTGCTTGTTTCACACACAACACTGTAAATGTGGTGAAGAAATTAAGGCTAAGAAGAATCACTTCAGCAAAGCCTTCAGTGAATAAATCAGACACGCCCACAAAGCTGGCCAATGAACAGTCTTTCACACATGTTATGCAAATTAGACCTATTACGACTATACACGCATTCCTGCGAGATTTACAGGTACGATTCACACATGAGTAGATTAGTCTCTCCAAAAGCGTTAAAATGATGGGTCTTGCGTCCTTGGGAAGTGAATAGTTTTTACGCAAATTGCTGTTAAACATTTGAAGTGGACAGAAATCCTGCACGCTGATTGGCTTAGACGCTCTGACGCAAAATATGATGATAATGTGCGACGATGGAGTGATTTGTCTAGGGTATATTCTCTGGGTGAGAAGAATTTATTATTACAAAAATGTTCCAAAAAGCATATATACATTTAAAGTTTTTGGTTTATGTGGGCCATCAATGTTCTGTGATAACTTTCATTTTACGTATCGGTGCATCAGAGCATCAGCCAAAGTTAGTCATAAGCATGACACATATTTTATCTTTGAAGAAATTGGTGAGATTTGATGTCTCACCGGATACACAGAGCTTTACAACTTGCCCCATTATTTGGCACAACTTACCTGCTAATGGTCCAATTGTGCTGACACCTATACTTCATTAATTATGACAATAATGTTATTATTATTTCCATATCTGATATTCACATTTTTCTGACAAAGGTACAGTTACCCTCAAATTTTACCGCACATATTGTGTTGAGTTGCATGGTGTTTCTAATGTGCTCTACTATTCTTGAGATGAAATGTGTTACAGATGCCTGTTAATTATACAAAATTACATACCGTAAAACCAGTAAAGTTGGCAATCCGGGGTAAAGTTGGCATTACTTAGCAAGCTTGTTTTACCTAATTAATGGCACAATGCCAACATTTGTCACTGACACAGGCATCTGTGGCAAAGTAGTGGGTCAAAATCGCTGCCAACTTTACCCGTGTTACCAACTTTACCCCGTTTTAGGGTACTTTTACTGATCTTTGACATATTAAAAGATAGTTTTTTTTTTCTGCTTCAGATGAAGAATGACGTGTTCCTACTGAGCCCTTAATACAAAAAACTACCTTTGGAAGAATTTTGCGCCATAAAGCAAGTTGGAAAAATATAGACAATGCTCCTCAAGGTACGTAAGTTGAATAACAGATATTCCTTATCTTTTCAAATTGACAATTATTTATTGTATAGTATTTTGATATTCTCATGTGTTATTAGCCTGTTTTGACCAATCTTCATTCAAAAAATGAGTGAACAGGGAATGTTCCATAACAAGGCATTGATTTAATTGAATGAAGTTATTTGATATATTTGTGGCATCATCCTCCTTTCAAAGACTCATGGATGTATTTACCTACTATTTCAGATTACATTGCCCCACCTAGAGTAGCAAAAGGAAATGTCTACTTCCTTTTTTGTAATTTGAGGTGAGTGCGAACTTTTACTGGTAAAACACACAGTGAGAAGACAAGAATTCAGAATTCATATTCTGCCAGTGTACTCCAAAAGTTCCATAGAAGGTAAGGTATTTGATGTGTAAGTAATGACCACCTTGACTGAGTAATTTTTTTTTTTTGCATAAAAGTGATATTTGGATATCAATGTTTATCCACTTTCCACTTTCAGGATCCAAATGATGCACGCTGCAAGGTTCGATTCAAGAACAGTCGTTCACCTTTCATTCATCCGAATTGACCTGAAAGCGCATAAATAGTGATACGAGAAGGAAAAATTCAACCAACAATCATGCCATCCCAATACTGAGCGTTAATAATGACAAAAAATATCCTCTTGGCAACTGAGAGGGGAGGGTTGGTCTTGTGATAGCATGCTCGGCTGCCGATCGCTGGATCCGGACTCGTTGCTTCGTCCTCCTACTGTCCTAGCTAGCCTACCAAACTAATAGAGGACGTAAAGCAACAATCATCCATCTATCCATCCATCTTAAAGATTGGCTATTGATTGGCAGTCCATATCAACTTAATAAACTCCAAGTATCATCAATCCATGTCGACAATGTCAAAATCAATGCGGTCGATCATGTTAGAAATCAGGTGTAATCTTTGACAAAAACATGACCATGGAAAAACAAGTCAACAAAATGTGTCGGAATGCCTATTTTAATATTAGAAACATTTCAAAAATCAGGAAGTCATTGGACAAGAAAACCTGTAAAACAGCGGTCAATGCTCTTGTCACAAATGTAAACTTTTCTCATGAAAACAATCCACTAAAAGATGATCTGACATTCATGCTTTGAAAAACATTGTTGATGGTCCTACATGCTTCAAAAGTCAGACAAATCCATCCTCAGTTGATGCAATTTTAACTAATATATTCGTCGGATAGCGTCCAGCCTAAATGTTGACATTGGAGTCAGTGATCACCACACTATGGTACTGGCAGCTACGAAAATGTTGCACCTAAGGCTGACAAAAAAGTACTTTATTATAACTCATATAAAAATTTCAACGAACAGGATTATTTGACTGACTTGGCATGTGCACCTTTTCAAACTGGATTGATTTTTGATGACCTGGATGACCATGTATGGTATCACAATACCCTGTTGAATGATATAATAAGCCATCATGCACCCAAAAAGAAACGAGTAATTAAATCTAGACAACTTGTTTACATGAATGGTGAACTCCGTAGAGCTATAAATGTAAAAGCCATGCTGAAAAGAAAAATGAACAAAGTTGCTAGCAAAGAAAATGTCAAGAAATATCGTGCTCAGAGAAATTATGTCACCAGTTTAAAACGAAAGTCCCTCAAATCATATTTTGATATTAAATGTACAACCAATACCATACATGAAAATCCCGGCCAATTTTGGAAGACTGTTAAACCTTCCTTGGGGAATCCAGTAAAAGAACTGGTGACATTAATCTGCGTGAAAATGGTGAAATCATCACTGATGCTTCTGAAGTCTGCCACATTCTAAAACAACTACTATATCAAGATGACAGATAGTTTTAGCAAGGATGAATTAGTTACTTCAGAAAGTCCCATAAGCGAAATTGTAGATGTTATAAGGATCATCCAAGTATAGTGAAAATCAAAGAACAAGTCAGATCTGAATTTGACTTCAATTTTACAGAAATAACATATGATGAGCTATTTAGCAAGCTCAAATGTGTCAGAAGTAATAAAGCCACGGGGTTTGATGGAATACCCCCTAAGCTTATAAAGGCTGGGGCGACAGTATTAGCCCATACATTCCTGCCTGTCATTAACACTGGAATCAAAATGAGTTTTATTCCTAACAATCTAAAATGTGGTGATATCACACCAATTTTTAAAAAGGATGACCCTTTAAACAAAGAGAAGTACAGACCAGTTAGTGTACTTCCATCGCTAACAAAGCCTTATGAAAATGTCATGTTTGACCAATTAATGAGTTTTTTGACAATATTTTGTCACCTTACCTGTCAGCATATCGTAAAGGTTATAGTACCCAGCATGTACTGATGAAAGCCATAGAAGATACGAAAAAAAGCTTAGATGAAAATAAACATGTAGGTTGGGTATTGATGGACTTGAGTAAGGCCTTCGATGCCTTGCCACATGGACTTTTGATAGCAAAATTGAATGCTTATGGTCTTTCTGAGTCTGCATGCAAATTAATTTGTAATTACCTTTCTTCACGTATGCAAAGAGTTAAACTAGGAAATATTAAAAGCAGCTGGCAAATGTTGAAGCGGGTGTTCCTCAGGGATCAGTGTTAGGTCCCCTACTATTTAATATTTTTAAAAATGACATCTTCTATTTTCTTGAATGTCAATGTAAACTATATAATTATGCAGATGA